>JADRCD010238618.1:49926-69585 GCA_019843815.1 Montemys delectorum
TTTTTTTTTTTTTTTTTTTTTTTTTTTTTTGGTTGAGAGACTATTAATGACTCTTTGTATTTCATTAGCAGATATGAGACTGTTTAGGTCATTGATCTGATCTTGATTTATCTTTGGTACCTGGTATCTGTCTAGAAAATTGTCCATTTTATCCAGGTTTTCCAGTTTTGTTGAGTATAGGTCTTTGTAGTAGGATCTGATGATTTTTTAGATTTCCTCAGTTTCTGTTGTTATGTCTCTCTTTTCATTTCTGATCTCATTAATAAGGATACTGTCTCTGTACCCTCTAGTTAGTCGGGCTAAGGGTTTATCTATTTTGTTGATTTTCTCAAAGAAACAGCTCCTGCTTAGGTTGATTCTTTGTATAGTTCTTTTTGTTTCTATTTGGTTGATTTTAGCCCTGAATTTGATTATTTCCTGCTGTTGACTCCTATTGGGTGAATTTACTTGTTTTTGCTCTAGAGCTTTCAGATGTGCTGTCAACTTGCTGGTGTATGCTCTCTCCAGTTTCTTTTTTGAGGCATTTAGAGCTATGAGTTTTCCTCTTAGGACTGATTTCATTGTGTCCCATGATTTTGGGTATGTTGTGGCTTCATTTTCATTAAACTCTAGAAAGTCTTTAGTTTCTTTCTTTACTTCTTCCTTGACCAGGTTATCACTGAGTAGAATGTTGTTAAGCTTCCACATGTATGTGAGCTTTCTATTGTTTATGTTGTTATTGAGGAGCAGCCTTAGTCCATAGTGATCTGATAGGATGCAAGGAATTATTTCAATCATCTTGTATCTGATTTGTGCCTGATTTGTGATCAATTATATGCTCAATTTTGGAGAAGGTACCATGAGGTGCTGAGAAGAAGGTATATCCTTTTGTTTTAGGATAAAACGTTCTATAGATATCTGTTAAATCCATTTGTTTCATAACTTCTGTTAGTCTCACTGAGTCTTTGTTTAGTTTCTGTTTCCATGATCTGTCCATTGCAGAGAGTGGGGTGTTGAAGTCTCCCACTATTATTGTATGTGGTGCTATGTTTGCTTTGAGCTTTAGTAAAGTTTCTTTTATGAATGTAAATGCCCTTGCATTTGGAGCATAGAAGTTCAGAATTGAGAGTTCATCTTGGTAGGTCTTACCTTTGATGAGTATGAAATGTCTCTCCTTATCTTTTTTGATCACTTTAGGTTGAAAGTCGATTTTATTCGATATTAGAATGGCTACTCCACCTTGTTTCTTGGGACCATTGGCTTGGAAAATTGTTTTCCAGCCTTTTACTCTGAGGTAGTGTCTGTCTTTGTCACTGAGATGGGTTTCCTGAATGCAACAGAATGTTGTGTCCTGCTTATGTACTCAGTCTGATAGTCTGTCTTTTTATTGGGGAATTGAGTCCATTGATGTTAATAGATATTAAGGAAAAGTAATTGTTGCTTCCTGTTATTTTTTGTTGTTAAAGTTGGAATTCTGTTCATGTGGCTATCTTCTTTTAGTTTTGTTGGAAGATTACTTTCTTGCTTTTTCTAGGATGTAGTTTCCCTCCTTGTGTTGGAGTTTTCCATTTATTATCCTTTGAAGGGCTGGATTTGTGGACAGATACTGTGGAAATTTGGTTTTGTCATGGAATACTTTGGTTTCTCCATCTATGGTAATTGAGAGTTTTGCTGGGTATAGTAACCTGGGCTGACATTTGTGTTCTCTTAGGGTCTGTATGATGTCAGCCCAGGATCTTCGGCTTTCATAGTCTCTGGCGAGAAATCTGGTGTAACTCTGATAGGCCTGCCTTTACATGTTACTTGACATTTTTCCCTCACTGCTTTTAATATTTTTTCTTTGTTTTGTGCATTTGGTATTTTGACTATTATGTGGTGGGAGGAATTTCTTTTCTGGTCCAAACAATTTGGAGTTCTGTAGGCTTCTTGTATGTTCATTGGTATCTCTTTTTTTTAGGTTCGGGAAGTTTTATTCTATAATTTTGTTGAAGATATTTACTGACCCTTTAAGTTGGAAGTCTTTACTCTCTTCTATACCTATTATCCTTAGGTTTGGTCTTCTCATTGTGTCCTGGATTTTCTGAATGTTTTGGGTTAGGATATTTTTGCATTTTGCATTTTCTTTGACTGTTGTGTCAATGTTTTCTATGTTAACTTCTGCACCTGAGATTCTCTCTTCTATCTCTTGTATTCTGTTGGTGATGCTTGCATCTATGGCTCCTGACTTCTTTCCAAGATTTTCTATCTCCAGAGTTGTCTCTCTTTGTGAATTCTTAAGTGTTTCTACTTCCATTTTTAGGTCCTGGGTGGTTTTGTTCATTTCCTTCACCTGTTTGGTTGTGCTTTCCTGTAGTTCTTTAAGGGATTTTTGTGTTTCCTCTTTAAGGGTTTGTACCTGTTTACCTGTGTTCTTCTGTATTTCTTTAAGGGAGTTATTTATGTCCTTAAATTCCTCTATCACCATCATGAGATATGATTTCAGATCCAAATCTTGCTTTTCCGGTGTGTTGGGGTATCCAGGACTTGCTGTGGTGGGAGTACTAGCTTCTGGTGAAGCCAAGTAGTCTTGGTTTCTGTTGGGAAGATTCTTGCATTTGTCTTTAGCCATCTGTTAATCTCTGGTGTTAAATGTTCTTGCTGTCTCTGGTTGGGTCTGTTAAACCTGTATCAGCATTTCTAGAAGATTAGCTACCCTGGTAGGACCAGTATACACAGGGCTGTGGATCAGCCTCCCTCCTGGGTGCAGATGGATGAATGAAAGCTGCATCTTCTGAGGCCTGTGCCTCCCAGCTGGTCCCACCTGAGACCCAGGGTCAGATCACTCCCTGGAGAGAAGTTCTCTGCTTGCTGGAAAGGTGTGCAGAGAGGGTTGTCTATCTGCCACCCCTCCTGGTTGTAGAGGGAGGTAGAAAGGATCCTGTCCCAGCTACCCCACCACTTCTGTGCCTGAGTCTCCCAGCTGGTCCTGCCTTAGTGGAGAGAAAATTGTCACCTGAGTTTTTGATCTTAGACATTCTGACTGGTGTGAGGTGAAATCTCAGGGTTGTTTTGATTTGCATTTCCCTGATGACTAAGGATGTTGAACATTTCTTTAGGTGCTTATTAGCCATTCAGCATTCCTCAGTTGAGAATTCTTTGTTTAGCTCTGTACCCCATTTTTAATAGGGTTATTTGGTTCTCTGTAGTCTAACTTCTTGAGTTCTTTGTATATATTGGATATTAGCCCTCTATCAGATGTAGGATTGGTAAAGATCTTTTCCAAATCTGTTGGTTGCCGTTTTGTCCTATTGACAATGTCCTTTGCCTTACAGAAATGAAAATGAGTATCCAAAATATTCAAACTTACAGGATACAGTGAAGGCAATTCTAAGAGTAAAAGTTCATAGTACTAAGTGCCTACACTTAAAAAAAATTGAAGAGATCTAATACTAGCAACTTAACACATCTGAAAGCTCTAAAAAAAAATCATACCCAAAATTAGTAAATGGCAAAAAAATAAATAAATAAACTCAGAGCTGAAATCAATAAAATAGAAACAGACAACAACACAAAGAATAAGTGGAGTTGATTCTTTAAGAAAATAAGATTGACAAACTCTTACCAAATTAAAAGGAAGAGAGAGAATACCCAAATTAACAAAATTAGAAATGAAAAGGGGCCATGACAACAGACAATGAGGAAGCCAACAGAATCATAAGGACGTACTTTAAAACCTATACTCTACCGAGTGGAAAATCTAAAAGAAATATAATTTCTCAATATATAACGTTTAGCAAAGTTAAATCAAGATCAGATAAGCAATTTAAAGAGACCTATAACACTTAATGAAATAGAAGCAGTCACTAAAATTCTTCCAACCAAAAAAGCACAGGGCCATGTGGCTTTAGCACAGGATTCTAAGACTTTCAAAGTAGAGTTAATTACAATACTCCTCAAATTATTCCATAAAACAGAAACACTAAGAATATTACCAAACTCATTTTATGAGGCCATGGTTACCCTGATACCCAAACTACATAAAGATCCAACAAAGAGAATTATAGACCAATTTTCCTGTAAATTTTCCCCAATTTACAGCAAGCCTATAGCCAACACCAAATTAAATGGAGAGAAACCCAAAGCAATTCCGCTAAAATCCAGGAATAAGACAAAAGTTGTCCACTCTCTCTGTAACTATTCACTATAGAACTTGAAGTCTAGCTAGAGCAATTAGATAACTAAGGAAAACAAGTGAGAGAAATGGAAGCAGTTAAGGTATTGTTATTTGCAGATGATATAATATATATAAAAATTCCTCCAAGAAACTCCTAAAGCTGATAAATACTTTCAGCAAAGTATCTGGATATAAAATTAACTCACAAAAGTCAGTAGTTCATCTATATACAAATGGACTGAGAAATCAAGGAAACAACACCTTTTATAATAGCCTCAAATAACATATTTTGAGGTAACTCTCATCAAGTAAGCAAAAACCTTGTACATTGAAGAAAGAAATAGAAGAGCTGGACACACCTTTAATCCCAGCACTTAGGAGGCAGAGGCAGGCAGATTTCGGAGTTCGAGGTCTACAGAGTGAGTTCCAGGACAGGTGGGACTACAAAGAAAAATCCTATCTTGGAAAGAAAGAAAGAAAGAAAGAAAGAAAGAAAGAAAGAAAGAAAGAAAGAAAGAAAGGAAGGAAGGAAGGAAGGAAGGACGGGAGGAGGAAAGGAAGAAAGAAAGAAAAAGAAATTGAAGAAGATATTAGAAGATGGAAAGAGCTCTCATATATATGGATCTGTAGTGTTAATAAAGTAAAAATGATGATCTACCAAAAGCAATCTACAGATTTAATGCAATCACCAAAATTCCAACACAATTCTTCAGAGATCTTAAAAATATATCTTTCAGATTCCTATGAAAATACCAAAAATCCAGGTGTTTAAAACAATCTTGAATAATAAATTCTTGGAGTTATCACTATTCCCAATTTTAAGTTGCACTACAATTTGTAGAAATGAAGATTATATAATATTGGTACAGAAACAGACATGCTGATCAATAGAATCAAATTGAAGTCCCAGATATAAATCCACACACCTATGAACAACTGGTTTTTAATAAAGAAGCCAGAAATATACACTGGAAAAAAAGATTCTTCAACAAATGGTGTTGATCAAGCTGGATGGCTGTATGCGAAAGAATTCAAATAGACCTATACTTATCACTGTGCAGAAAACTCAACTCCAAGAATATTTCAAAGACCTTAACATAGGGCCAGATACACTTAATCTAATTGCAAAGAAATTGAGGAATAGCCTTGAATTCATTGGCACAGGAAAGGGCTTTCTGAACAGAACACTGTTAACATGGGCACTAAGATCAACAATTAATAAATTAGACTTCATGAAACTGAAAAGCATCTGTGTGGGAAAAGGTACTGTCATTCAGACAAAGAAGTAACCTACAGAATGGGAAAAGACTTTACTTATAAAAGTAACTTTTATTCCCCAGATGTCATTGTCATCTTAGAGACTTACTGCTGAATAAGCTGACCTTTTCTAGTTCTTTCTGAACTCTGGCTGGCTGGTTCAACTCAGCTGTTCTGGCTCAAACTCCTCTCCAAGCTGATTTATTCAAATTGGCTTCTCTGAGCCTCTGACTGAATTGCTCTGCTTGGAAAAACTGCCTTTGAACCCCATGAATTAAGCTGCTCTGAATGGCTCTGAACCCAACTGCACTGCATTCACTGAATTGTCCTCCACTCCTGTTTCACTCTGTGCTACTGTTAAGTAGCCTCTCTTTCCTGCCTCCTGAGAGTTGAATGTATCCTATTTCTGACTTATTCTGTCAAATCCTTCTCTGATTCATCACTTTGTCTGCCCCTCAATTAGATGTCACTTTCAGACTTGGCTGCTTCCTTCTACAAACTAACTTTACCTTCATCATTTGGGATTAAAGGTATATACGAAGGCCATGTCAGCATTCCACTGAGAGGGATTATAGGTGTGTCATTCCAGCTGGATCACACACTGGAAAGTTTTTGGATGTGATCCCTTGCCAGGGCAGCCAAGTTGCTGGATTAAAATTCCTCTACATTTACTAATTGTACATCCCTTGTCACCAAATGAAGCTTCCACAGCTGGGAATGTGTTATGTCTAATTGAGTTGTTAGCCAAATGGGTCCTATGGAAACTCATAAACAACCCAGGCTAATATGAAGACTATAGGTTACTCTACACAAACTGAGAGCCAGGCCCTATTGTTGAAGATGCACCTACATAGCTCGTTGAATATATAGAAGTTAAGCTGGTGCCTATACTGAGCCTTCACTATATGTTCTACTGTTTTTGGTACAGGAAGGTATTCTACACACTACCAAAAGAAAAACATGAGCACCAATCATCCACAAACCTTTTGATCTAAAATAGCATCCTGCCTGCAAGATATGTTAGGGCGATGATGGCTAAAAGCTTATAGGAGTAATCAACAAACATCTCATTAGATTTAAGGCCCATTCTACGAGGTTAAACCCGTACCTGACACTTTTTGTGTGACCAAGAATCTAAGATAAGATAGGCCAGGGACCAGGGGGGAAACCAAATAGTACTATTCTGCTAAAGAGACATAGCAATAAAATGACTCCTAATGACATTCTGATATACTGCTAGAAAGGACCAGCTTACTCATCAGTAAGACTCAGAGATGACAATTACATCAGTGGAATCAAAGTTACCTTTACAAGGCGAGATCACTGCCTTGATCACTTAGCATCCAAGAAGCAGATGAGAACAAACACAGAGACCATAGCTCAGCAAGAGAGTTGGAGAACTTGGAACACTCAGCACTAAAGGGTATACTTCTATCAAACCCTTTACCCTCAGGAGTCAGTGAACCCCGAGGACAGCTTGGAAAGAATTAAAGTGCCAGAGGGGATGGAGGACACAAGGAAACCAGGCCTTATAAACCAAAAGGATCCATCCACATATGAGCTCACAGAGTGAGGTAGCATGCACAGGACCTGCAAAGGTTTGCACCAGATGAGGTCCTAGAGCTTCAGGAAGAAATGGATACATGCCCCTGTCCCTAACCCAGAAGCAGTCTCCAATTGATAACCTCTTGCAAATGAAAGTTTAGTTTTATCCAAGGGAATCTCATAATGTTGTGTTGGAGTTTTTGTTTTGTTTTGTTTTTTGTTTGCTTTTTCCTTATTTTTATTTTATTTATATTTTTCTCCCTTTTGTATCCCATAGGTATAAATGCATATATGTGTGTGTGTGTGTGTATGTATGTGTATATATGTATATATGTGTATATGTATATATGTATAGATGTATATACATGTATATGTGTATATATATTTGTGTGTATGTATATATATATGTATGTATCCTGTTTGATATATTTTAGGATTTGAGTGTGCAAGTGAGTGTATCTCTAAGTCTGTATCTTTTTCTTGGGCCTTTGCTGTGTTTTTTTCTACTTGGTTGCTTTTATCCTATTCCAATGTATTCGTTTTTCCTTTACGTTATTATATTTTATTTTATTATTATCCCTTAGAAACTTGCTTGTTTTCTACTAAGACACAGCAGGGAGGGGTACCTCAAGGTAGGAGAGGATGTAGGAAGGAGCTGAGAGGTGGGGGGGGGACTGTAAGTAGGATATATTATGTGAGGAAAAAACTACAATAAAAGAAAAAAAATGAATATGCTTTGAGATTTCATCTAAGCCCAGGATGTCTAATTTTTTTAATGACAACAAAGCTTCCATTGATATGGAGAAAGTGGAATGCTAAGCATTAGAGGTAGGAGTGTAAATTGGTGAAGCCATTATAGAAATGAGTGTGGGTGCTCCTCAAAAAGCTAGAAATCTACCACAGGATCCAGCTCTAACGCTCTTGGTGTAGGTACTGAAAGGTGTCTATCCTACTATAGAGATACTTGCTCATCCTTGCTCATCACTGCTCTGTAGGAAAAAATGTATACTGCATGGAAACATCACTTGTCAATAAAAAGCTAATGGTCAATAAACCCTGGCAGGATTAGAAGGTGGGACTTCCAGTTGAGAAAAAAAAGCAGGCAGAAGGAGACCTTCTCCAATCTGGATGTGGAGGAAACAGATGTAAGAAGCAGAGGAGATGAATCAGGCCATGTAGCTGAATTCAAGTTAGAATACAGGGATGTTCAGCCTGATATAGGTGTCTCCTGAGGCTCTGACAGTACCTGACTAATACAGAAGTAGAGGCTCACAGACATCCATTGAACTGAGTACAGGGTCCCAATGAAGGAGTTAGAGAAAGGACCAAAGGAGCTGAAGGGTTTGCAGCCCCTTAGGATGAACAACAATACAAACTAACTAGTACCCTCAGAGCTGCCAGGGACTCAACCACCAACCAAGGACTATACATGGTGGGACTGATTGCTCTGGCAGCATGTATGTATTAGAGGATCGCAAAGTCGGTCATCAATGGGAGGAGAGGCCCTTGGTCCTGTGAAGGTTCTGTGCCCCAGTGTAGGGGAATGCCAGGGCCAATGAGTGGGAGAGGGTGGAGTGGCAAGCAGGGAGGGGGGGAGGCAAAAGAAGGTTGTTCTTGTTTTTTGTTTTTCAGGGGTTTTTTTTGGCTTTTTTGGAGGGGAAACTGGGAAAGGAGAAAGCATATGGCATGTAAATAAAGAAAATATCTAATAAAAAAAAAGAATACAGGAATGTTAAGTTCAGAGTTAGTCAGGGAAACAAACTAACTTATGGCCTAGGCATGTATTAATACTATTAAGCCTCTGAGTTATTTGAGAACTGGGACATGGCTGGAAAAGCTCACAGTTTTAAATGGCACCCAATATATGGACTCTTAGAATCCAGGTAGAGCCTAAGAAGCCACAGGGAAAATGGTTTAGCATGCTGCTCAGTGCCAACAGATGGGCTTCTCTGTGAGCAGAGAAGCTGAAGCAAATGGCCAGGGAAGGAAACCATACAGAGGCCCAGTGCAGAGGTGCAGGCACCTTACCCCCAAACCCATGGTACAGCATGGCCTATGGGACTGTGAACAGCAGGTAAAGTGGGAACCAGAGCCTCAAACAGGCAAGCACTTCCCAGCTGCTCTGGAAAACTAGCATGCTGTCCAGTGGGAGGCTAAAGCTCACACTGCTGCCCAGTATGTTCCCACTTCATCCCCAGTCTGGTGCTGACAGGCCCAGCATGACAGGGCACCTGAAATTGAGACTACCACTGGGTACCCAGGGGTTAAGGCCTGAAGCCAGCAGAAGCTCCGCAGTTGGAGAAGCTAGGCCAGAGCCAGCTCAAAGTGGGACCAGTGAGACAGCCTGCTAGATCAGGAAGAGTGGGCAGAGCCAGCTGCCAGCACTAGGTACTCATCTGAACCACAGAAGGGGCACCAGAGATAACATGCAGAAGAAATACAAGCCCAGACACAAACCTCTCACCAGGTGTCTTTGAAATCATACTAAACGCTAAATAAAAAAAGTGAACATAGAAAATCATAGGGAGAAAGTCTCTGGAGGAAGGAAAGAAATAGAGATTTAAAAAAGAAAAATATCTTCTATGTTAAAAATGGGAGAAACAATGACTCAACACATCTGGATCCCATTTGATTTTGTTTCTCTTATCATACAATACACATTTTTTCAATAATGATCACAATTTATATATTGTTTATAAGAGAGGTCAAAAGACAGACTTAGATAAGAAACGGACTGGAAATAGATTACTAGACTGGAGACCATAGAACAGAGACTAGAATATTCATTAAATCAGAATAAAAATTCTTGAGAAGAATTGAATCTGGAACCTATAACAACAGCAAAAAAGTAGTTCCAGATGAGAAAAAATCCACAAAGGCTTGAAAAATTATAATGGCAACCCATAGAAGTCCAATAATATTGAATTAAAACTAAAGATTCTATTTAATGAAGTCACCTTAGAACAATGTTATACAATGGCTTATATGTTTCATTTCATAGATTTTGAAATTTTAAAATATGTACATGTGTTAAAACCTCATATAGTTGATACATGTTCAGAATTTCAAAGGGGGCTTCTGCTTTGAATTCTCAAAAGGATGATTCTGAGGTTGCACATTTATTAGGGGTGATGGCTGTCTTGGAGATGCTTTTACAGATCGAAGCTGATGGTGCTTTGACATGTGCATCCATTAGAATACAATGATATTTTAGACATTGTGGCATGAAACATGTTACTGGCATATCTCACAGTCCTACAGGGCAAGCAGGTATAGAGAGATCTAATCGTACATTAAGAAATACTTAACAAACAAAAAGGGGTTACAAAGACACCAAAAGATAGATTACATAGTGTTTTACTGACTTTTAGTTTTTAAAAATGCTAATGAACAAAAAAAACAACAGCTGCTGAGAGATATTGGATTATAGAAAAAAACTTCTGAATTAGAATGGCCTACCCAATCTATTTTAAGGATGTCCTAACTTTAGAATGGAAAGCAGGAAATATGTTGGGGAAGAGATTTTGGTTTTTGTTTCAACAGGAAAAGAAAATTTATAGAATCTATCAAAATTAATAAATATTAAATTTGACAGAGGGAGTCCTCCTAAAGATCTAGGTTGCACACATAAAGGAAGAAATCAAGAATTACAAAACAGGTAAGGTATATATATGCCGATCCCTCTACATGGGAATATCTCTGAAATTGGATGAGACGTAAATGTTTCCAGCCAGGACTTCAGCTCAGCGTGGCAAAGAAATCTTGTTGGCTACAGAGTTCTCAGGACTTATCATGCCATCCTTTCCTATGGCATGGATTAAAATGTATATTAGAATTTGATTATATAGTCCAAACTAACTTACAAAGAAAGGCAGATGCCTTACCTATTCAAAGAACAGAGAATCGTCTTTAGCTGAACTGTGTACATCACACATTCCATACATGTGTTAATGCAGAAACATAAATTACCTTTGAAGTTTCTATGTTCACAGAGAAATACAACCAGACACCAATAAGGTAAAGCAGCCTCGACAAGATTCACCCTCAAGGATGCTAAGAAGGATGCTGCGATGGTGAGATATATTTATCCCATCATTCTGCCTGATCCAACTTCAGACTACCTCAAGAGCTGTTTCATCAAAACTTGCTTCTGCGACAGCTTCAAAATGGCTGATCCATGTATTACAGCCTCAGCCTGTTACAGTCAGGACTTCGGTTGTGCCTTGCGTTTTCACATTGCAAAGAGACCGGACAGCACGTGTTGCAGCTGGCTTTCTTAAGGCTAGCGAATGTCCCGATTTTCTTATGCCCCACTCCCAAAAAACATCAGCCCCAGACAACAAGAAGCAATTTTAGAAAACAAGGCCCCATTCCCAAGAGATGAGGTGGGTGGGCTTTGGTCGATAGGTGAGTGAGGGATGATTGTTGTCGTTTAGGGATTGGCTGATCACCAGTTAATAATTGTCCTGGTCAGGGAGGTTGGATTCAGGGATTTTCTTTCTTTTTCTTTCTTCTATCCATCTCTCTGTCCTATCTAGTGTTAGGGGGAAGGTATCATACCACGTTTTGCCTCTCTGCCAGGGATATCCAGACACAGCCTGCACACTGGCCAGGAGGAGGCAGAACAAAGGCCAGAACAAGGATTCCACAGCCCCTGTTTCCCTTCAGGGCACTACACACCAGACCGGAAGGGGCTGAGATGAAAGCTGTGGTTCCCAGGCTCATCTCTGGGTACCTAGGCACCGCTGGTATACCATCTAGTGGAAGTCAGGAACAGGGATCTGTCATTTACATTTCCCCTCAGGTTTTCTACATCCCAGGCAGAAAGAGGGAAGCCGAACCTAAGACAAGCAGGGTCCCAGTCCAATTGAGTCCAATGGGAACAAGTGCAGAGTACTAGAGGGGAGGGAGAAAAGAAGGTCTTCTTCAGGAGTCTTAGGCATGGCTCTTTTAGGTGAAGGCCTTCCCCGTGGCAATCTTTAAAGAAGAAACTCTGTTTGACAATCTTTTTTTTTTTTTTTTTTGTACATATTGCTTTAGGGGTAGATGTTGGCACATGCATTTCATTCAGGGTGACCCAGGGATTATATACCTCTTGGGGAAAGGGTGTGAGAATACCCAGAAAGGGTATTCATTGGTTGAAGGCTAAGGCTGTTACAAACTGTTCAGGATAATTAAGAAATACAAGTCAGTAGGCATTTAAACAAACTTATGGCAGTGTGAGGTACTGGTTTAGTTAATAACAGAAATAAACTTTATTTGTTCTCCTGTAGATGTTTTCAAAGTTAATCAAATAGTAAATAGCTAGAAACAAGAAACGTTTGCCTATTCAGATATACTATAGATAGATTGTCTTCAAAAGCCTCAGAGATCTACAGAATATGGCATTTAAAGATGTTTTATTAATAAAAGGCCTTTTTTGACATTAATACATGTCTGTTCTTGGCAGCACCCCCACTTTACTTCAAAGATGACAAACATCAAAGAACCTCCATATATACTTTTTTTTTAAATGTTGCAAGCTAGCCATTGGGCAAGAAACTGCCCTTGCTTCAACTGCAGGCAGAATGCTGTTCAAGCTGTGGACAAGCAGGATGTAGGGAAGTCAATTGCTGGGCTTTGCCAAGACAAGGTAGGCAGTCCTTCATAATTCCTGCTTCACAAAAATGTCTGTCAAGTATTTTGGGCCAGAAGGCTGAAAATGATGCTCCAGCATTGCAGAAGTATCTTGGGTGACTATCCAGGTAGCCAGCAACCTGTCATTTTTATAATTTTAGAAGCTGCTTGCTCTGCACTTCCTGTTTACTCGGGTAATATTTAGCCTTCACAAGTCTCTGATTGTCGTGCGCGCAGGACAGACACACAGACGACAGGCAAGATTCTTCTGCAGCCATACTTTATTCCATCTTCCAGAGGGCGACCCCCCACACCCCCAAAAGCACTGCTTATATATGCCCTGGAGCGGCATGCTCATCTCTGATTGGCTGTTTGCTCATTACCTCATGAGACACCTCGGGATAGGCTGTGACTTGGCGTTTTTGGCCCTAGCACATGCGCAGATGGGCTGAGACTTAATGGAGGCTGCCGGCTTGGGTGTGGCTCTCTACATCTGATGGGGTTGAAGACTAGATATTTATAGTCTCACAATTAAGCTTAAGTTGTTTGGGATTTAAGAAAATGTTTTAAGGTCTAAAAAGATTTTTATATGTTGATAATTATAAATTATGATAGAAAATTATTTAGGTACAGAACTTTGTGCTCACCAAGATAGGACAGATAGAGTATTCTCTCTAAGGTTGCCAAATTCATATGGACTATACATTGGAAATGTAATTCTTACCTGATAGTTCTCATAATTGTTCTGATTGTATATGCTTTATTGACTTAGAGAAAGAGCCTTTTATTGGGCTAAAAGTGGGAGATGTTGGGATAATCTTTTTATACACTGTTTGAAGATGTGTCTCTGTCCTTCCTCACTTGCTTAAGGTACCTTGTGATTGGTTTAATAAATACCTGGACAGCCAATAGCTAAGCAGGAGAGGATAGTCAGGACATCCAGGCAGAGATAGGAAATCTGGGAAAGAGTCAGAGGTAGGAGAACTCGTCAGCCAGACAGACACACAGGAAGAAACAGGGGCTGAGACAGAGGAGGGTGATGGCACAGCACAGATTAGAATAAATGGATTGATTGTAGCTGTATAGGCTAGTTGAAAACAGGTAGCTAAGGCAAAGCTTTCATAATTAATACAAGGTCTCTATAGCATTACGTGGGCAGCTGACAGATTCAAACTGTCAGTTACGGTGACAGTTGTTGGCCAAAGGGGTCCTATGGGAGTTCCCAAACAACCCAGACTGTTGCCAAGGCTACAGGTTGCTCTCCGCAAACCCACAGCAAGGCCCCATTGCTGAAGACAGCACCTATACAACTCATTGAACATGGAGAAGTCGAGATGGTACCCACGTAGAGCTCTCTCACCCCTGTGTTTTAGAGTCTTTGGTACAGGAAGGTACTTTGCATGCTACTAAAAGACTAATGTAAACCCAAATTCAGCCACAGTCTCTTTGATCAAAAATGACGTCCTGCCTGTGTGACGAACTGACTCAGTGGTGGCACCAAGCTTGTGGAAGTAAACATCAAATATGTAAGTCCCACTCTATGAGATGGAACAAATAACCAACACTTCTTGGGCAACCAAGAACCCGAAACTAGGTGGCACAGGGACCTAGGGTAAAACCAAATACAACTGTTCTGAATTTAAAAAAAAAAAAAAAAAAAAAGCTATAGAATGACTTTTAATGGCATTTTCCTATACTCACAGATCAGTGCCTTGTTCAGCCGTCATCAGAGAATCTTCCTCCTGCAGAAAATGGGATCAAGTACCAAGGCTCACAGCCAGATATTATGTGGAAAGTAAGAGATCTTTGAATACTCAGCCCTAAATGAGATAGATGTTTGCATCAAATCTCTCCCTTCAGGGATCCTGGAACACTGTGGGAGACAGGAAGTGTTAGATTCATAGTGGACAGAGGACACCCAGAAGACAAGACCCTCTAAACCAACATGATCCCTGTTCTTTAAGGAGGAGACCCCTGAGAGACACCCATGCTCCAGCAGATGGCCGTGCGCCTGTGTACATACTGGGAGTAGTAAGTGTACTTAGGGGAGTTCTAAAAATATGTACATTAAACTGGGAGAGAAAATAGTGGTTGTGGATTATCAAAGAGATGGAGAAGAGGGGACAGGAAATACACCTAATCAAAATCCATCATATGCATGTAAGAAATTCACAAACATTTTTTTAAAAATTGAAAATTGTTACAATGGAGTTTTTTTACAAGTACATCTACCATTACCTAATCATAATATATAATGGTAAATTCATCTCCAAGTTCAGAGACTATGCAAAGCACTTTACATTTTTTTCTCCTGAACCCCACAAAGATACTGAGTTAGATATTTTCCATTTTACAAATAAACACCATGTCTGAGCTAGCATTAAATCCCAAGTTCAGAGACCGTGCATCAAGTTTCCTATAATCTGTTGGTTCCTACAATTTTAGCTACAGCTCAGACTTGGCCTTGGAGCCAAAAAGCAGTGTTTCTGACTGCCCATGAAACAGATTGTGTGGAGTTCCCCAAGCATCTCAAAATAAACACAACCAAATATGAATCTATCTTCTCACCAAACCTGTTCTTCCCCTTCCACGGTTTAATAACACTGTTGTTATCCAGTCAGCCACTCAAGGCAGAATCCAGACTCCAAGGAACCTTGTAAGACTGCAAAGCAGTCAATATTACTGACTCAAGATCTCTCTTCTACTAATCCCCGACATCTAACCTAGGAAGAATCATAAGCTTTTGGCTATAACAGTAAGTTTCCTATCCAAGTATGCACCATCAATTTTTTTACCCCAACTTCATTTCTAGGCCACTGAAATAATCTTTGGTCTGCTAACCACCAGTCATTAATGCTTTACCATGTAGCACACGTAACTACAGTTCAAAAGCAGTCTAATGTCACTGCCCAATTTTTTTTTTTTTTTTTTTTGAGACAGGATCTCAGAATGTATCCCAGGTGAACTTGCAATTTACAATCCTCTTGCCTTGGGCTCACAAATGCTGTAATTATGCCTGGCTTCAAAATCCCTTTTGAGTGCCAACTGCATACATATTTAAGGTAGACAATGACGAGAAGCGTCAGTTCTAAACAGCAATCGTTTTGGAGGCAATAAGACTTGGGTATTCTGTCTCCATCCCGAGATTGTTGGGGTGTTTGTGGAGTTTGTTTGCTTGTTTGTTATTCTAAGCAGGTGAGAACTTTTCTTGAGCTCCAGTTGTTAGGAACGGCCGATATGTTCTCGTTAGAAAGCACCACACTCTGGGACCAAACAGTTCCATGTAAGAGGTTTAATTAAGAGGAGGAGAGGGGGCAGTAGCACGGAAAGAGAAGGAGAGAGAAGAGAGAGCAAAAAAAAAGGGCGGAGAGAGGAGTGTTTCTCCTTTATATCTGCGTGATGAGGTATGTACTGCCCAGGTGAAACTGGGTAGCCCTAGGGGTTCTTGGGAATGGGGGGGCATTGCCATGGTAACAGATCTGTGGTCTTGCCTATTTACAGGTGCAGGCACTCGGTGATGCTAACACCAGTGACTTCACTAATTTTAGGGTTATGTGAAATCAGTTACTATAGCCCCAGAAGGGCTAGGCCACAGGACACACTACAGTACAGTGTCTAAATAACTGCTCATTTTGTATTCCCTCGGCTTCACATGCTCTAGCCTCCAAATACACTGGGTTTCTTATCTTTTGAAGAATTCAAAGCAAAGGCTAAACTGGGTAGGAAATGAAAGTGGGATACAGAGAATTTTAGAAGACAAAAAAATGATAGAGGTATTAGTTATGTGAGTGCGTGTACCGTTAACAATTGTACCATTAACAATTTTCAATGTGTCCACATTTAAACAATACAAAAAAAACGGGAACTTATGAGATTGAAAAGCTGTATGGCAAAGAACGCCATCATCCAAACCAAGTGGCAGGCTACAGAATGGAGAAAAGATTTTTCACTAATTACATATCTGATAGAGGACTATATCCAAATATATAAAGAACACACAAAAAAAAACTGGACACCAAGAAAGCAACTCAATTAGAAAATGGGGTACAGATCTAAACAGAATTCTCAAAGGGGGAAAGAAAACTGGGTGAGAAGCACTTAAAGAAATGTTCCACATCCTTAGTCATCAGGGAAATACAAATCAAAAGTACTTTGAGATTTCATATTACACCAGTCAGAATAGCCAAGAGCAATACAACAAATGAGTTCATGCTGGCAAGGATGTGGAATAAGGCAAACAAACATTCATCCATTGCCATTGGGAGTGCAAACTTGTATAGCCACTGCAGAAATCCACACTTCCACTTGATGCTAGGAAGAGATCTACCTAAAGATTCATCTATACCACTGTCAGACAGACATCCAAAGAACACTTCATCCTACCACAAAGACACTTGCACAACCTTGTTCATGGCTGCTCTATTCATAATAGCCAGAAATTGAAAACAACCTAGATATCCATCAACAGATAAATAAAGAGAAGGCGGTACACTTACACTGTGGAATATAACTCAGCAGTTAAAAAATGAAATCATGAAATTCACAGATATGGATAGAGAAAATGAAAAATTAGTCTATCCTGAGTGAGAATAACCCAGACATAAAAGGACAAATATGGTATGTATTTATATGTAGATATTAGCTGTTAACTCTGTAATAAACAAGCTACAATATGTCTAACCACATAGGAGAGGTATAAGGAAAGGGAATATGAAAGAGGTGTGGATCTCCCTAAGAAGGGCAAATCGCATAGATAATTATAGATAGATTGGGAGAGGAACAGGAGGATCAGACAGGGAGGAGAGAGTGGGGAAGGCAAGAATGGTAATACAGGAAGAGACAGCTAAAACTAAGGGCCATTTGAGGGGTTCAGTGAAAACCTAATACAGTAGGATAGTCCTAAAATATATCCATGCATGAAAGCAACCTAAATGAAATTGTCAAATAACAGGAAAGATAGAGCCCCCAAATAGAAATATCTCCCCACCAAATGAAGCCTTGAGTGCTGGGAATGGGTTACAACTACTAAGGTTGTTGGCCAAGGTGTCCCTTGGGAGCCCCTAAACAACTGGAAGTATTGCCAAGGCTATTGGCTGTGCATGACAAACTGACAGTAAGGTCTTATTGCTGAATACTATACTTACACAACTCATTGGACACAGAGAAGTCAAGCTGGTGACTATTAAGAGTCTTCACCTCTATAAACCAGTGTTCATGCTATCGGGAGGGACTCTCCACGAAACCAAAGGGAAACACAAGCCCAGCTACGAACTATTCAACCCACAGTGATGACGCTCCTTCAAGATACACTACTACAATAGCAACACAGGGTTTGTGGGAGTGACCACCGCTGTCTGATTAGATTTAAGGCCCATTCCATGAGGTGGACCCCATCCCTAACACTGCTGAGATGGCCAAGAATCTGAAACCAGACAGACCAGACACCTAGGGGAAAACCAAAGACCACTCTTCTGCCACAAGAACATTGCCAAAAAAAAAAAAAAAAAAATGACTCCTAATGACATTCCACTATACTTGTAGACCAGTGCCTAGGTCAGCTAGCATTAAAAAAGTATCCTCCTGCAATAGACAGGAACAAATACAGAGAGCCCTGGCCAAACAATGTGCAGAGAACAAGAGACCTTGGAACACTCAATCTCAAATGAAATAACGCCAACAAATCCCTCCCCTCAGGTCTCAGGGAACCCTACCAAAGAAGAGGTGGGAAGAGTATTGGAGCCAGAAGAGATGAAGGACACCCAGGAAACAAAGTCCTCTAAAGTCAACAGGACCAATGCACGTACGAGCTCACACAGACTCACGCACATGGCTTGCCCAGGTCTGTGCCAGATGGATCCCAGCTCTAATAGAGGAAGTGGAAAGCAAGCCCGCATCCTAACTCAGAAGCTATCTCCAACTGATGTCTGCTTGCAAATGACAAATCTGTCTCATTGTATACAGAAAACTTTTAAGGCCAGGCCCCATGTCCAGAAAGTAGATGGCTAACATAAAAGGAACTCAGCAGCATCTGTGGACTGCTTCATCTCATAATTTTTCATCAGGGCTTTTTTTCTTCGTTTTATGTTTCAAATTCTTTGCGTATATATTATCACTTCCAGCTTTGTGTTGTTATGAGACGCCTGTGAACTTGTGTGTCTCTACATCTGTGTTTCTCACCTTTTTTTCTTGCTTTATGCTTTTTTGGGGGGGATTTGGGGGGATTGCTTTGTTTTGTTTTCTTTTTTGTTTTGTTTTGTTTTGTTGTTTTGTTTGGGCCCTGTTCTGTTTTTTCTCTCACTTTATTTTACAATTATTCTTTAGATCACCTGTTTGTTTTCTTTTCTTGTTTGTTTGTTTTTTTTATCTTATTTTATTTTTTGTTGTATTTTCTTTATTTACGTGTAAATTTCTCCTTTCCCAGTTTCCCCTCCAAAAAACAAACAAACAAACAAAAACAACAAGAACAAACCCCTGTTGCCTCCCCCCTCCTCATGCCTGCCACCCCACCCTCTCCCACTTATTGGCCCTGGCATTCCCCTACACTGGGGCACAGAACCTTCACAGGGCCGAGGTCCTCTACTCTAATTGATGATCAAATTTGCAATCCTCTACTATACGCATGCTGCCAGAACAATCAGTCCCACCATGTATAATCCTTGGTTGGTGGTTGAGTCCCTGGGAGCTCTGAGGGTACTAGTTAGTTCATATTGTTGTTCGTCCTAAGGGGCTGCAAACCCTTCAGCTCCATAGAACCTTTCTCTACATCCTTCATTGGGACTCTGTACTCAGTTCAGTGGATGGTTGTGAGCCTCTACATCTGTATTAGTCAGGTAGTAATGTCAGAGCCTCTCAGGGGATAGCTATATTAGGCTGGCTTGTCCTTCCTTCAGTCTCTGCTCCATAGTTAATCTCTGCAACTCTTTCTGTGGGTATTTGGTTCCCCCTTTTAAGAGGGAATGAAATGTCCACCTTTTGGTCTTCCTTCTTCTTGAGTTTCTTGTGGTTTGTGGGTTGCTCTTCCTGTATTCCAAACTTTTGGGCTAATAACCACTTATCAGAGAGTGCATACCATGTGTGTTCTTTTGTGATTGGGTTACCTCACTCAGGAT
>JADRCD010238619.1:0-11289 GCA_019843815.1 Montemys delectorum
TTGAGGCTGGGGATTTGAGCTCTGAAAGTGTGTTCACATAGCTGTGTCATTCCTGGGAAGGTTTCTTCTCTCTCTCTCCTTTCTTTTTTCCCTCCACCACTCCTTCTTTCTTTCTTTCTTTCTTTCTTTCTTTCTTTCTTTCTTTCTTTCTCTTTCTTCCTTTCTTCTTTTTTCATTCACATCAGATCCAATTTGCCTCCCTCCTCTCCTCCTAGTCCCACCCTTGTAAATGCCTTCCTCTATTGTCCCCTTCTCTTCTCCTCAGGAAAGAGAAAGGCCCCTTATGGTACCAACTGCAATCTAGAACATCAAGGTCCAGCAGAACTAAACACCTCCTTTCCCACTGAGGCCCAACCTGAACATGTGCACATGTACAATCGAGGACCTAGTTTGGTTTTGATATTCCTCTGCCTCCACTATTCTACCCTATTCATTGACCCCAGGTCTGCCAAACCTTTAAACTTCATAGCTAAGCACAATAGACAGCTTGTTCAGGGGATCCCATGTTTCCACCATCCAAGGCTAGAATTACAATTATCAACACTTATGAATTCTCTACATATAATATGTCTGCCATGTTTGCTGGTGCATCAAGTGCTTCAAATCCAGAAACATTTCCCTAGCTTATTTATAGCATTTTGACTGGAAATATCCATACCTTCTAAGCTATCTTTCCAATCCATACTTGGAATATTTTAAATATTTCTCAGTAATTTTATTATTTACTTGAATGATATTTAACCTGAAATATCTTAGGGATTTAAATTTGTATATAAACATTCTAAAATAGAAGCACTATATCTTCTTTCCAGCACTATATCTTCTTCTCTCTCACAATGTTATGTACTCTTTAAGTTTTATTTTCAATTTTAACCCACTCCATCTTATCAGTTCCGCCAATGTATATATGGGTACCGGCTCCTTCACTCTTCTAGGAGCACTGCCCAAAAGGAACAATGTGTCTCTTCTTCTAGAAAAAATTCAGCTGCAAAATAATTTAGTCAGTAAGATGTGGAGTTTCTTAGTTCCTCCCATCTCTACGCTGAAATTTTAGCTGGATTCATTTTGTATAGCTCTTGAACAGGTGTCACTGGTGCTTGTACATCCTGAGTCCACTAGCTATGCCATATCCTGAGAGTAGCATGTAGCAGCATTCCATCTGGTCCTCCAGCTCTTGAATTCTGTCTTCTCAGTGTTGTTCTCTAAGCACTCTTGCTACAGCCTTCTTTCTTTCCTTCTTTTTTTCTTCCTTCCATCCTTCCTTCCTTCCTCCTTCCTTCTAGGGACTAGGAAATAGAATACAATATAAGATATCTACAGTTCCTTTAAAACAATGATTTTGTTTGGAATGATATAAATTCCTATCAAGAAGACATCCTTGTGGTGGAATGGACAAATCATCTAGTGCACTAGTCACTGTTCACTTATGATTCCTGAATACTTAACCTATGACATGCATATGAGGAATAACGTATTAAACTATATATGAATTATTTATATATAACTTTCATATTCACATGAGGAATATATCTAAATATAAAACATATACTCTTAGAATATTCCTTATTAACATTTAAAATATCTAATTGGAGTGTTCTTGACCACATGAATTATATATTTTCAAACATAATACGAATTGATTAATTCATGATTTTAATTAGTAAAATGCATTCAAGTATGAAATAATAACTAATAGTGGGAAAGTTGAATATGTTCTATGCTCAGAAACTTTCTCTCAACATTCTTTAAACCTTCTTTTTCTCTCTGTGTACGTTTTATCTCCAAATAGATGTTTTCTACTCTCCTGTCTCCTGTGACAGATTATGTATGTACATATATATTCATATTTATACATATATACATATATATGTATATATATACATATTTATATGACTATGAACTATTTCTTAGTATATATATGTTATCATTTTCAGGGATGATTTACAAATAATTATGGTCTTGGATAGGGCAGAAACTTTAACCAAGCTTAGATTCAGGGATTTCTAACTTTGATTTCCCTTTCTTTACCCTTCTTTCTCTTTTAGATAAAGGGGAGTAGTTTAAAAGAAAAGTGGAGATGTAGAAATATCATAAGGAGTTAGATAAATAGGGTAGATTATTGAATCTATGCTTAAACCAAAAATATTTTATAGGCATAATCTTACATTGGTACTGATCTTTATATTTTATGAAGAACTGAGATTATATTTTTGTTACAGAATTTTTTGTATTAATGTCTTTATTGGTATAAATTTTATATATTCATAAAAAATTTAAGATTAATTTTATTACAACATATTATATTTATAGTTCAATTTCATATAGGTATTATGCCTATGGAACTTATTTTAAAATCACAAGGTTTAATCCCAGTGTATAATAGCTCTTTATAATTCCTGGTTTACAAAAGGTCTGTTAGACATTCTGGATCAGAAAGCTGAAGGTTGATGTTCAAATGTTATAGAGAATACTGGGGACTCTCTGGGTGGTCACTGTCTCTCTCATTTCTGCAATTTTTGGAAGCTGAGGCCCTAAGCGTCCTGCATACTCAGTTAATATTTGTTCTTTCTCAGGTTTTTAGAATATGACTATAGTCATATTCTTACTAAAAGCTTAAGTTGTTTAGGATTTAAGAAGATATCTTAGGACTAAGAAGATATTTTTAGGATGGTAATACAAAATATAAGAGAAATTATTTAGATATAGAGCTTCAAACTTGCCAAGTAGGAGAGACAATAGTCATGCTTCTTATGAGTTGCCAAATAAGAACAAACTAGATTTTTTTAAATTTAATACTTACCTAGTAATTTTCATAATTGTTTCACAATTGTTCCTATGTTGTTTATTATTATAAGAGAAAGAGGCTTTTTGTTTAGACAGAAAAGGGAGAATTGTTTGGGTTTACTCTGTCGCTATGTGCTGTAATGCTAAATATTGTCACTGGTTTCCTGAGGAATGAGAGAATCTGCACTTACACTAAGTAATGCTATGTAAATTTGCTCCTTAATTTAAAACTCTGGGATGAATAAAGGTACCAGCTGCCTGGCAGAGAAGACTTAGCTGATGTTCCGGATCCTGGGCTTGGGATCTGAGGAAGGGAAGGAGAAGAAGGCAGAGAGAGGAGAAAGTGCTATGTGCTTTATAGCTTGTTATTAATATAAATGTTTAGTGTCTTTTATCTGTGAACTGAATGATCTATGAAACCCCTGATTGAGATTAAATATTTAATACAATAACCCTGACTTTAAATGACGGTGTTGTGAATATTTAACTCACTGCTATATAATATTGAGCTTTAAGAATTTTATACTTACAGAAGGATATTAGGGTTGTCACTTTGCTTGCAACACACACTGTGTAAAAGTTTGTGTCACAATTTATTTCTGCATTAAACACTTAGGTGTAGTTTATGAACATCATAAGTACTTACATATTAATTTGGAAATGAATATATTTGTTCCAAGGTGGTCATGTGATTTTTATATGCTGTCCAGTAGTGTGAGTCCCAGATCTTCTACAAATTTATCCATATTTAGTTCGGTAAGTTGTTTTTATTTTAGAAAATCCTACAAATACATATTTTGTGTTGCTTTGTTAAAAATATGATTTTTGTTGTGCTATACAAAGTTTAGGACTTATTCTAATGAAATATAACATTTTAAAAACCACTTTCCACAATCGTGATCTTTATCATCTTATTTCATTTTAGGTGAATTTTGAACAGTGCATATAATTCCTTTAAGCTATTTTGGATTTACAGATATTTTCTATCATGGGTAAACTTCTATATTTTCATTTTCTTAATATTGTGTGTCTCAAGGAGATCCTGGAAGTAATTGCTTCACCATAATCTATGGCTAAGCAAAGTTATCTAATTTTTAAAATTGTTTTACTTCATGTTTATGAAATTTGTGTTTTAACACAATTCCAAAAAGAATTATCTCATGTTTATTTCCAAAATTTATAGTTGAACATTTTATGTTTTAGGCTATTTCATGTTTTGAAATTCATGTATTGAGAAAATGAAATTTCTAAAAATAATTTTCTTTTATCATTTCTTGTAAGAATTCTGTTAGCAAATTCTACTGTACATTTATGAGTCTATTTTATTATGAATGTTGATCTGTGTTCTTTTTTCTATTGTTTCATTTATTGACTTTCTAAATATTGCCCCATACTCAGTCCTCCTCCAAGCCTTCTTCGCACCATCCTCCTTCCCCTTTGCCTCTGAGAGGATACATCCCACCCCAGCACCTCACTCACCAACCCCCCTCAACCACCCAACTACCCCCAGCTCACCCCCCTTCATCCCTCTTTCCTCAGACATTAAGTCTCTTCAGGTTTAGGTACATCATCTCCTACTAAAGCCTGACAAGATCATCTTTGGCTACATATATGCCTGGAGCCATATATGCCTGGAGCCATATATGCCAGTACATGAATACTCTTTAGTTGGTGGATTAGACTCTGGAAACTCGCAAGGGTCCCGGTTATTTGATACTGTTGGTCTTCCTATGGGGTTACCATCCCCTTCAGCTCCTTCAGTTTTTCCCCTAACTCTTCTATAGGAGTCCCGACCTCAGTCCAATGGTTGGCTGTAAGCATCTGCATCTGTCTAAGACAACTGCTGGTAGAGTTTATCAGAGGTCTACCATGCTAGGCTCCTGTCTTAAAGAACAATATGGCATCAGTAATTGTGCCAGGCTTTGGTACTTGCCCCTGAGATGAATCCCAAACTGAGCCAGTGCCTGATTGGCCATTGATTTGTCTTCTTATTTATCAGTGACTAGGCTAATACATATAGTTCCTGTTAGTATAAGCACATGCTGTCTTTAATTCAGGTAGAAAAAAAAATCACCCTTCTTTGATCTTTATCACTGAAATTCCTTTGGTTGTTCTAGGTCACTTCTATTTCCATAGAAATTTATTATCAATTCAAAAATTACACATTTTATGAAATATACTATTGATCTAACAAAGCATTAACACATGGATATAGCATATTTCTCCACTTATTTAAAAAATGTCTATGTTAGGACTGGGGAGATGGTTCAGAGGTTAAAAGCAATTGTCTCTCTTTACACACACACACACACACACACACACACACGCACGCACACACACTTAATTTTCAAAAAGTATAGGTAACTTAATATGGCATAACCTGAGTAGACTACTAAATTTATCTCTTTCAATTAGGAAGATTCCTACCATATTTGGATCCTAAAAGCAGAGCTGAGTTCAAAATGGTCTTGGTAATGTTTAGAAAAACACTGTTGGCTGGTGTCTTCCTCTCCTCATATTTTACATGATGCTTTTTTTTTAGTTGAACATTTGCATGTAACTAGTATTAACTGTTTCAATTTATTTTAGAGCAGGTACTCAGAAATATGCCATAATACACACTTGGTAAATGGTATATTTCACACAGATACATAGATCAATAAGCAAATCTAAAGTTTCCTCAAACATTTTCTGCCTCATTTTATGTTAAGCTAAAAATTTACTATTATATTTTCAGGATTATAGAATATGATAATGAATTTCTACACACAGCATTATAAATCATATAAATAGATATTAGAAAATTAAATGTTTAAAAAATACACTTTAAGTTTCAACAGTGAAAAGCAATAAAAAAATTCATAGGTACCAAAACAGACTTTTTCTCACTTCGTATTTTCAACTTGTTTTATAAAGAAATGAGCACACACACATCAAAATGGAAGCATTAAGCTTGTGACGACTACTTTCTAACATTCTCTACCTATAAAAAAGATAAAAATGTGTGAATTGTTAACATTCTCTACTTTAAAAGTTAGAATAGTAATAATAATATTGCATTTTCCTGATACGTTTTGCTGTTCACTTACTAAGTTCATCTTTGCTCTGTCATAGTATTTCTTGTCACCACTCTTCATATGAGCTTTCCATATCCAATGATCTATAGGAAAATAAAAATGTTTTCACATGGGAAATAAAAAATCTGAAATGCAGGAACAGAGACATCAAGCTCCACAAAAAAGGAGCTTTTTATCCTGCTGAAGTGCCCAGAGAACCCCTGCATGCTTGACAGAAGCCACATGCCTAACACTAATGTGCTGCATGAGATACACTGAACCATGTATTTTCAGTAGGATGTGTGTGTGTGTGTGTGTGTGTGTGTGTGTGTGTGTATGTGTGTGTGTGTGTGTGTGTGTGTGTGTGTGCGTATGTGTGTGTGTGTGTATGGTTCTACAAGACTCAATAGCCTATATGGTCAAACTCTCGAGTCTGACATTGAGCAGTTTACTTTAGACATATTTAAATATAGCACATTGGAAAAAGTGTTCTGTTGACAATTATCACAATAAACTTTAAGGCAAGACTATATCAAAACTGTTTGGCAAAGTATATGTGAGCTCTTCTATATAAATGGGTTCTGTAGCTTAAGGATTTAGGTGATAATCTGGTGTGCTCAAGGTCATTTTAGAGGTCATCAAGTTCCTAAGAGCCTGTCACATCTCCCTGAAGGATAGTTCTTTTGACTGAGAAATACTGCTTGACATAAAGGTCTAGGAAGGGAGAGACTTGGATAAACATGATGATCTTGAGGATCTGCATGTGACCTAGTCTTATAGATAGCATAGGCTATTAATTACCTCCCTTCCAGCTCTCAGGCAGAAACAGGTATGCATCTCTTACCTTGAAGAAACAACCCTGCATGATCAACACACCTGGTTTCCTCAGGGCTTATCAGTGGAACCGCATGACTTCTGCATTGTCCTATCAAAACTTTGACTTTTACTTTTCACACTAGGCCTTATGCCTGTTGTGCTGCCAAGGTCAGCAGCCTAAGTTTTCATTCAATTCATTTACTCACAAAATATTATAAATGTATTGTGAAAAGTTATGAATTATACAAAAGTTCTTCATATTCCCTATAGTGATGCAGGAAAAATATATGATTTTTTTTTCTCAAACCAGGCTGCAAGGTCATACTGCTGAAGTTTAAGACTAAGAACTGAACATGGTGATGTGGATGCTCAAATTATTTAATCTTAAAACCTAACACTATGTCTAGGTAGGAAAATAATTAGAAACCAAATGCTCACCAAATTACATTTCCTAGACGTGGCCACACTTTAACTGCCATCCTTCACATTGCTTGCCATCAAAATCATACTGTTTAGTGAACACCATATTACTAAACCCTTGAACCTATGCAGCTATAACAGTGCTTTGATCAGTGTAAGATAATGCAGACTGTTAGCTCAGGTCTAATAATGGGTTACTGTAGTTTCTTCCCTCTAGCTTTTCAGGCCAGACAGCTACTCTGAGGAGCTATGTCCCCTTGTAATATTGCACATGTTTTCTTCAGCAAGCCGTCCTTGCTGAACTTTGAACCAAGAGTCAGACAGGTGAGTAAGCTAATTTAGAGATGTTGATGCATTGCTATAACAATAAAAAAGTAAAGTATTTGACATTGAGGCTGGGACCAGGCAATGAGAAGCAGAAAAAATAACCTCAGGGATATTTTAATAGAGGTTAAAGGGATATAGAACTTGAGGCTAGGGGGATGCTATTATGTGATCCATAGCTCCAGCATATTTAGCAAAGCAATTACCTGCAGTAACATAAAAAAAAAAAAAAAACGTAGTGAATGTGTACACCTACAAACTGATTGAAGGAGATTTTCCAAAGTGAAGTCTTTATTTTAACAACATATAACAGATGCAGGCTCAGAGAAATAAATTAGTTGGAGTTGTTCAATTGTTTAGCAAATTTTACAGGACATATAGATGAAGTAGGAAAATCTTCCTTTCTGCCCAAGTATGCTTACAGTAAAATGTTAGTGCAAAAGAAAGCTTTAAATCCAGGATCTCTCAGGAAAAAAATACTTAATAGTATTTAAGATTAAATTTTGAATTTAAGATCTAAATAGCAAATAGACATTGTAAGATACAACTTGGGCATGCAGCATTTCCTAATCATCTTACTCTTAAAGTTTTTAGAATTGGAACTATGTCCTCCTACATAAGATCATGTCCTAATGACTTTCACATTATGTCTAGTTTATAATTAAAGATTTCAAAAATGGTGTAAAAGAATATTGTTTTTTGTTGAGAGCATCATGGTTCAGAGTGAAATACATGTTCAATATCCCTGGATCTTAAGTTGCTATTTAGCTGACACCCTAAAAAAGATATATCAAAAATACAATGGAAGAACCCTTAGCTTAGACTTCAAATGATGATCAGTGACTGATATTTAAAGCAATTTTGAGATTCATGTTTTTGTAGAAGTAGCAAGAGTACCCCCTGAGAACAATCACAGGCCATGTCTTAATGAAAATAAGAGTGCTTCAGAGCACTAGAAATGAACAAGGACAAATAATTACAGACACATGAAGAGAAATACATGGTAAGCATGGAATTGGAAATTCTAGAAATTGAGAGTACATTGAATGTCATTATTTCTGTGAAATAATGAATAGCATGTCCTCATTGCCCCACTGTTCAAAAAACACATGGTAACATAGATTATTCTTTCACTATACAATCCAATGTTGCAGCAAAGTGGCCTTACTTTCTTAAATATCTATCTATCTATCTATCTATCTATCTATCTATCTATCTATCTATCTATCATCTATCTATTTTGCAGGTTTTCACAGAAAAGTATAGTTTTGTCTGTAATTGTATCTCATAGAGGTATACAGTTCTAAACCATATGTCTTTGCATTTACAGAAAGACAATTCTGAAATATTGGAGATAGAGTCTGTATATATTTTGAATGTGAATAATAACTGCGGTAGCATCATTGTGGAAGCTTGCTATGCATTACTGGTGTAATGTTTTCCACTCAAAAATATCCAAAACTATGATCTTCAGTGTGACTTCATTATTCTCCTTAACAATGATTGGGTTTGCTCCCCATGGCCCTTTGAACTTCCAGGACATTATAAATATTTCAGTCCAAACTATGCACATTCAAAGACAACTTTTATTTCTGTTCTTATTTGAAAAAGCAGTTGTAATGTTGGAAGATCATGCTGCGTAGAGGTTATATGGGTGTCCAGATTGATATTTTTTTCTGTTGCTCACCAATGTCAGCTAGCAGAGATAGCTGATTATGTCACTGAGTTGATTTTGGGGATCTTAGAAAAATTAAAAATTTGGATTAATTTTTCTTATATTATCACAGCTAAATGAAAATATGATAAATTAAAAATAATATACAAAAAATGAAAATAGTACAACTTGAGAATATTAAACTTCTCTGAAAATAGTTCTTTATGGTTAGTGTCTTAGAACACAATAAAAGAACAGTAACTAAGTAACTGGTATGATAAAGTCTGTCTATGAGAAATTATGTCACTAATAAGAAACATGAAGAACATTCTAAACATGAACAAAAGTGGATAGTGTCTCATTGGAGCTAAAAGTTCATTTGCTACTCACAGATGTAGACTGAGGTCGAGGACAGTTTGTGTCACCTATCCTAACACACAAGACTACAGTTATTTCCAAAGACAATGTTTCTAAGGTTTAGAGTAGATATCATATTAAAGCTCCAGGAGATGTCTAATACAAAGCAACCTGGGGAGTTCAACTGGAAATATGTTAAAGACTTTTTCAATAATTTATTTTTTTATTCACTGTACTCTTGATCATAGTCCCCTTCCTCCCAATTACGCTTCCTTAGGTTAATTCCCTTATATTCTCCTTTTTTTGTCTGTTCTTTTCCTTAAAACAAATGCCTCTCTGCATCTATTCCTACGACCATACCTCTTTTTTAATTTTCAGTGTCCTTTATTTGGTTAATGAAATTAACTTTAAAATAATAACCAATTTTACTTTCCTGCACTAAATACACATGCTCCAGTGATACATTTGTTTGTTATTTATTTTCCTTATTTTTATTTGGAACCATGTGATTGAGGATTTCTGCTGTCTATGTCAGAGTAAATGTGTAGTTTTCTGTAGTTACAATGCCTTATTTAATTGTGACTTCAAATTTAGGTAGCTTATCTATGCTGAGTTGAGAAGTATTACTATAATCTTAAAATTTCTCAATTTGCATAGAATTAGTGTGAATTCTTTAAATATTTGTTAGAATTTAACACTGAAAAAAATATCTATATAATTTCTTGGATTTCCTTAAAATTTTATCATGAAATACATTTTATTGAAGGTTTTGTGCCCCAGTGTAGGGGAATGCCAGGGCCAATAAGTGGGAGAGGGTGGGGTGGCAGGCATGGGGAGGAGGAAGGCAAAAGGAGTTTGTTCTTGTTGTTTTTGTTTGTTAGTTAGTTTTTTTGGGGGGGGAACCTGGGAAAGGAGAAATTTACATGTAAATAGAGAAATTATCTAAAAAAGAAAAGAAAAGAAAAGAAAAAAAGAAAAAATATTATAATTGAAAAAAAAAAGACTTCACTGAATATATTAAAAACTATCCCATAACACATTCCTTTCTCAGAAGTATATTAAGCAGTCTGAAATGGCAACAGCAGAATAATACTATAGCATGGCCTCCAGTAGATATTCTAATAAAGGATTCATTCTGTGCAGTTACAAAAAAAATAAAAAAATAAAAAAAGAGTCATAAAAAAGCAGTGAATGTTCTTTTAAATCTCCACCCAACTGTTTCTGAAGGTCTTGTTTTATATCTCTGACAAAAATTTTAAAAGTTAGAAATTAATTTGGTATACTACAGGCTATAATACAAATTCTGATTTAAGGGGATCTGGTCCTCCAAAACTGATTTATACAGGTACATATTTATCCTTATTTATCCATTTTATCAAGTACTTATGATATTTTGAGCTTTGTTTGTATTTTTATTATCTAAAAAAATATGATGGGGATGCTTGTGAGCTCTTTCATTCTTTTTGTTGTTAGCATATTCATCATACAAAATATCAAATGTACTGAGACACTTTCATGTATTCACAGAATTTTCGTTCATGATATTTACCATCTGTCACTACATATCCATCTTCTTCCTAAACATACTTTTCTGCCATTTTTCATTATTAGAAAAAGTATATAATATATATATATATATATATATATATATATATATATATGAGAATAAGTGCACTATATTTTTTCTTTCTGAGCATGTTTTGGTTAACATGACTACTTCTGTTCATTTTCCTTCATATAACACCATACCCCATTAAAGCTGAAGAAAAAAGGACAGCATTCTCTATTTCCTCTATTACTGTCTAAGATTAGAAATTTCTCTGGTGACCTCTAGGAATTTTTTTCCACTTTTTAAAATATTTGTAAATGTTTTGACAT
>JADRCD010238620.1:0-11675 GCA_019843815.1 Montemys delectorum
CTACATAGTAATTTGAGGTCACTCTGGGCTACACGAAACAGCAGAACAAAACAACACAATAAACCTCCCCAGACCTAAAAGTCAAACTGAAAGAATCACCTAAGGAGTTTGCTGGAAGCAGCCACCATCTGCATGTCCCCGTTTACCACCTGTCCTCGATTTGATTCAGGAAAGTTGAGCAAGAGCCAGGGATGTGGATGTTTAGTCTGTGCTCCTGAATGTTTCAGTTCTGTCAGGTGATGTCTGTGGGTCACAGGTGACAGTTCAGGAATACCAAAGCAACGAGTTAATCCTGACTCCTAGTCCTTGTCAGGCTGAGGACTTGCAGAGACTTAGGGCAATTTCCAGTCAATCTCTTTGGAATGCTTCAGCTTAGAAATAAATCCTGGATCTGTTTGACCCAGTCACAGGCCTTGAGCTGGAGTAAACAAGAGGCCGGGGATTACCTGGTTGTATTTGAATTTCTAAAATATTTCTTTTTCTAGAATGAGGGCTTCCCAGAGGGAAGACTTACCAGGTGGTGTCTATGGTAGAAACAGCACAATCTCGTGTGTGTGTGTGTGTGTGTGTGTGTGTGTGTGTGTGTGTGTGTGTGCGCGTGTGCACACGTTTTTATGTATGAGAACCATCAAGGAGTCTGGTTACAGACTCTGCTGTGTAAGCGCTGGCACCAGTCTTCACTTGCTGGTTAGAGCTTCTCTGTGCGTAACTTAACTTGCACCATTTCTTACATCTCTTGTCCCTTTCAATGATCTGTTGAGAGTGAGAGCAACTCGCCTTCTGCACGGGACAATCAACAGACAGAGGAAAGTATTTAACACCACAGACACTGGTAGGGTGGTGACCTGCTAGGTTTGTCCTGAGAGCTTCAAGTGTTGCAAACATTATTTCCAGTCCTGTGTGTTAGAGTACTGGTTCTAAACCGGTGGGTCGTGACCCCCTGGGGGTGTCTAACTACCCTTTCACAGGTGGTACCTAAGACCATGAAAAACCACAGATATTTACATTATAATTCATAACAGAGGCAAACTTATAGTTACAAAGTAGCAACAACAATAACCACCCCCACAAGAGGAACTGTATTAAAAGATCACAAAGGTAGGAAGGTGGAAACCTATTATTTTAAAGGGAGGGCCTTGTCCAGGATCACATCCCTGCTCTGGCTACCTGCAATAAAGTCAGAGTGACAGGAGAGTCGTGGGAAGCCCTTTGCTTGGATTCAGGTGGTCCATCCTAGTTTGTTCTGTCTCTGGACCACTCTTTTCTCTTTCTAGCTAGATGACTTGTGTAAAATGCAAAACTATTGACTTCCTGTTGCAGTCTATGCTGGCCTTCACCTGCCTTCCCTACAAAATTAAAATGTTTTTAAGTTGAAGAAGAGAAAAAACAGGCAAGTCCTTCTCTGCAGGCTCTTCTCTCCCAGTTTGTCACATTCACTTCGTTGTAACAATGTACCACTAGTTTTTGAAACATTTGTATCTACCACTCTGATGGAAATTTTTTGAGGTCAAGGAGGTCTTCTCTTAATTCATTTTGATATCTAGTGTTGCTGTTAGATGTGTATATAAGGAATATGCATTCTATATTTCAAATACATTCTCTCTATGTTATCTAGGTGCCTCTGTCCTCAGCCACTGAGTTCTAGGACTGCAAACATGTTTTATCCATTGCTTCCGACTTTATTTATTAAAAAAAATAGAATCTGAATCTGTGAAAGAAGAAATTGTTGGACATGTTTGTCTTAAAAACCAGATGCACCTCACATACTCTGTTGGAAATTATAGCATAATCCTGATTTGCAGTATTAACTCTTGCTTTAATAGAAGATATTTGAAGTTAAGGCCTCATTCTAATCAGACTCTAGCGGCCATTCACAAATCTGAGTTCATTAAACCCTGATGCAGGAAACGGGTGTCTGGCTCCAGGGCTGCAAGCCTATGCAATAATGATAGCTGTCCTGCGATCGCTTACAGCAGATGACCCACATAGATAGCTGAGCACTGAATGCACTCAGTTCTAACCACGAGGAAAAGGCAGCATCCCTGGAGCCACAAACTAACCCATAGGTCTTGATGATGCTCATGGAGAGGCAGCATGGCCATTTCCAAGAGAAGTATCATTTTAAGTCTTCTTTGTCCCTACATGAAGGTGATAGGCATTGCTTGCAGAGGACCCAGGAAAGACTACATGTTTCAGGGGTCACCCTCAGAGTTCTAGGACCAGATAGCTAGATGGAAAACCCTAGCTCCACACCAACCAAACCGGAGAGTCACCTGAGCTTAATATCACCTTCTCTGCTGTTAACTAGTGTCACAACCCAATCACTGCCACCTACCCCGTGAGAGTGTTGAGGGCTTTCCCACTAACCCCTGAGATGCTGACCTCCACCGCTGGGCTCAGTAAGTCTTGACCACTGCGTTACACTCTTGAGTTTCTGTTTTATTTTTCCACTTATATTTTATGTTTTTTTCCTGATGCAGTTTTTAGTGGAGAAAGTTTTACTTGGGTTCTCACTTTGAGGGTACAATCCATCAAGGTGTCTTGGGAAGGCATGATGGCAGGAATGGCTGTAAGTGTGGTCGGGAAGTAGAGTGAGAAGAACCCTGGAGCTCAGATTGCTTTTCCCAGATTTTTTGTTGTTGTTGTTGTTGTTGCTTCGTCACTGAAGCCCATGAGATGCTACCACTGATATTCAGGGTCCATCTTTCCTCCTCAGATAAATATCTCTGGAAGTAGTTATACCCAAAGTTACATCTATTAGATGACCTAAATCCTGCCAAGTTGACAATGAAGATTAACTACTTGACCGTGTGTGTGTGTGTGTGTGTGTGTGTGTGTGTGTGTGTGTGTGTGTGAAGTAACTTTCCAAATGGTTTCTAGTAATGTGAAATGTAAATTGTGGGTTTTCTTTTGACTTAAGCATACCCAGTTTTGTAAATAAACACGTAGGACAACTTGGCACTTCTAGGTTGATACTGCTGGCTGTGTTGTTTTAGTCTTTGAACATTCTGAGATTTTTAGTCTATTATTTCACTCTGCTGATATTTTACCCAGAACATTTTCATGCATGAAGTTGAATTACATGATATTTTTTAAGCAATATCTTCCTTGATTTCAGAAGTAGATTTTGATGCCTTGTAAATCACAAAAGCAGACACAAAAAAATTCAGACTTTATATTTCCCATGTAGGTGAACCATTTAATACCCCCAAACAACTATCTCTAAAAACTATGGGCAAAATATCATCTGTGACAACTCTGAGACAAGAGCTTCCCTAAAGGGTATTTAATAGTGGCTTCTTTTGTTTCTTCTTGTCTTATTCAGATTTTCTCTATACATTTTTGTTGCCTACTTTATTCTATCTTAAAAAAATTATAACTTTTTCATGTTTTCAAATTCATTATCACGGAGTATGCAGAGTTTTTGCTAACTCCCGTGTGTGTCACTGGGACCATATCCTCATTTTGTATATTATTGGTTTTTCTTTGACTAGGAGAGCTAACATTCTTTCATTTACAAATATTTTCCAAACATGAATCCACTGTATCTGTGAACTTATAGTTTCTCCAATTTCTTTTGCATTGAATTTTTTAACACCCTCCCTTTTGATTTTAAAAAAGTATTCCAAGTTGACTGTTCACAGTATATATATATTTTTTCTTGATTTTATTAAGAACCCTCACATTTATAGTCACCCCCAGATCTCTCTGTACATCCCAGGCTGGTCTCAAATTTGCAATACTCTTCCTGTCCCCCTAGCGCTGGTATTACAGGTGTGAGTCACCACCTCCAGCCTTCCATGTATTTCTTAGTGAGATGCCAGTGGTACACTAGCTAAGTGTTTCTGTAGAACACACCTTGCTTGTCTGTGCTACATTCAGATGCGAGAATTGAACCCAGAACCTCATGTCTGGTAGACAAGTGCTCTACCACTGCTGTATGTGTCCAGCCCATAGAAAATAGTTAAACTTAGCTAATATAGACTTACTGTCATTTTTCTCATCTTTATTATTGAAATATCTTGCCATCGTGACCTTGAGTGTCTTCTTAAACTGAGAATTATTTAGGAGAGAAATTTAAAATATATTGGTGGTCTTTTTCTTCTGACTTAACTGCATTATAACTAGGTTTGTTTCTTTATCCTATTAATGAGTTTAATTTGCAGAATATCTTTATTTGTCATGATCATTCTGATGCATCTTTATAAATTTCTATGATCACCAGGGAACATGTGTTTCTGTATGTGGGAGACAGACAGTCAGTCATGTCAGATAATGCTTTATCAGCAAGGTCCTCCAAGCCAGAGCAACTTTAAGCATGTGCCTCAGTTTCTCACAGGTCAGCGGTGAGATAAGTACAGAAATTGATGTAACAGTTTATGACACTCAGCACAATCTAAGGAGGCAGTTTTATACTGATTGGATCTAAAACAATTTGGCTACATATTTTATATCATTTTGTTCTATCCTTTGCCCTGAAAAGAAATGAGCAGATTTATCCCAGAGGTTTTGTGCTTTAGAAGAACACTCTAAATGTTTTATTATTGGTGTTCCGGAAATGAATCATGCCAAAAATCTTTATATTTAGCCTTTGTAATGACCAGACTAGGAAAGCCATTTCCGCTCCAAGTAATCTGAGACTTTTCCAGTAGTTGTAAGCACAATGGGCTTCCATTAGAACTGTATTGGGATTTCTTGGAGTCGTAGGGAGTAACTGTAACATTCGAGCTATATCTCTCTCCAGAATGAGTTATTCGACAGACTTTGGAATCTGACCAATCTGATTGGCTGAGTAGCTCCTATGGCAGGCACGCAGCATGTCCTTTGCACCTGTGCTTCATGGCTCTAAAAAGACATCTCGTGTGGAGCTGTTCCACAGTCTTTGATGGCTCACACATTGTAGTCTGCTTTGCAAAATACTCATTGCCCATCCTCTCCTTAATTCTTCTCCTCCTCTCTTTTTACATAAGGTCTGAATTCATAAAATGGGTCATTTGTACACAGCATGTCCAAATTTGTTTCCTCGAACATGAAAGTTTTATTTCTGTGGACCTATACAGAAACAGAATCTCATCCTTGAAGCACAGTGACAATATGCAAATGTGATCACAGTGACGTTAACAAGATGAAAAAAAGATAAAGCTGTGCTTCATGGCATGCTGCTGCAGTCCCAGCAGTAGGAGACTGAGATAGAAAGGCTGTGAGCCTAGGACTGTCTGTCCTACAAAATGAGATAGGTGCCAAAAGAAAAAATTAAATGCCCTAAATATCTACAAAATACCTAGACTAGAAATGGCCAAGGGCCGGGGAGATGGCTCAGTGGGTAAAGGCAGTTGCTGCCAAGCCTTACAACCTGAGTTTGATTCCTGGGTCCCATGTGGTGGCAGAGAACAAGGATGTCGATTTCTCTGTTGACTTCCACATGCATGCATGCCCCTCTTCCCCATCAAAAAGCAAATGTAAAAAAAGTTAAAGAGATGCTCAGGAAAGGCTGAATCTCTAGATAGTCAAAAGCACAAACTGATAAAGCTTGAATATTAAAAATTATTTATAAGGCCATATAGATAGTATTCACATCTATTTGTGTAAGAAAAAGTTATAGAATTGTATATAAAAAGTCCTTTATATATCTCTGTTCTAAAAAAATCATTTATATAATAAAACTGCTAGGAGAAAATCTTGGAAACATTAATGATATTGCCTTTATGTAGTAAAATTAGGATTTCTGTCTGTTTTCTACAGAAATTTTCCTTAATGAGTACATGCTATTTTTTTTATCATACATCACCAGTATAGTTTGTCTTAAATAAATATATCCCTAATATGTTACATCCTTAAGGGATGTGCAAAACCTGGCAGATACTTATCTGTTGTACAATCTTATCTTTTAGTATAAAATAATATACTTATGGTTCCAAATCATACATAAATTAAAAAAAAAGATACAGATAGGAAAAGAAGAAGGCACTTATGCTCATGTTTTAAGGGGGTGAGATCCGGGAGCGAGAGTTGGCATGCTTCCATATTCAGCAGGGAGATTCAGAGAATGCCAGAGCTGGTAATCCATGGTGGAGCAGAGAGAAGAACTCTCTCCACCGTGCCTCTGTTTCCCGAGAAACGTGAATTCAACTTATATCAAAAAAGTCGAGACTCTATGATGGGAAAAAGGCTCAGTGTGTGCAAGTATGGGGACAGGAGTTTGGGTCCTCAGCACCCATATAAAAGTCAGGCAGGCATGGTATCTCTGCCATTCCCACATACATGTAATCTCATCACTCTGAATGTTAAACAAGGACTCTCCGGGGCAAACTGGCTTGCCAGACTAGCTGAATTGGCATACTCTGGGCTCAAGGGTGAGTAAGCCTTGCCTCAATTTAAAAGGTAGAGAGCAATGGAGGTGTATACCTGATGCACTTTCTTGCCTTCGAATGCACATGCACACACATGCACGAATACTTGCACACACACACACACACACACACACACACACACACATACACACAAATACAGAAGAATCTATCTTAGTATTTCCTGATTAGGTGAGCATTTCAATACAGCTTATTTACCCATAGTGACTAGCTAAGATGTAAGATGCAAAAAAAAGAATTCCTTTGCTGTTCTCCCTGTCAGAAAGGTTCTCTCCTCTCTTGCTTCATCTCAGCTTGCATTTTGAGAAGCTTTGATCTTCCCCTTGCTCCTTCACAGGCTTCCTTCTGCCACCTCCTCATCCACTGCAGTTACCTGTTTGATTAGACTTTAATTCTTACTCGACTGCATGCTCCAAGAGAACATGTCCCCTTTCCCATGTCTCCAGCTGTAACCCAACGTTTGGCAGACAGTACCTAACTCTGTGAATAGTCATTGAATGAGTTAATTAATCCAGCATACAATATCACATATATAGTCATAGAAAGGTCTCTTCAGCATGTGCATATGTGTGCCTGCTTTGGAAAAACAGTTTTACTTTTAGATAAGTTAAAATATTTCATTCAAAGTGAGATCTCATGAATCACAGAAATGGTGCCAATTTTGTAAGCAAACTGCTTTAACTCTGCTACATGAGCTGGATGGGGGGTGGGGGGGGGAGAGAAATGCTTTAAAAATAGCCAACCGGATATCCCTCTTGGTGGCTTGGGTTATGTAAAAGTATTCTGGGTTAAGCCAATGCCTCCCACGGATCGCCAAGCTTTGAGTGGGTTATATAGGGCCTCTTTTCAGTGTTGTGCTCTGCTTGTAAATAAGACCAGACTAAGAAAAAAAAAAAACTAATCCCAAGAAAATGATAAGATTTTGAAATAGATGTCATTTTTGAATTTTAGATTGGAGGATGGAGTCTTGGCAGTTTTAGGCCATCAGTTGACTCTGTTCCTTTGGGCACATGGGGACACAGTACATTGTGGCACAAGCCTATGGCTGGCAAGTCGTTTGTCTTGTGGAAGTCAATAAACAAATGAGACTTGAGAAGTGGCTGGGCTCCAAGTTGTCCTCAATACCATATGTGCTATGGCATAAAACTATATGTGGGGTTTAGAGAGGAGTTTTCAAAAGCGTGTTTGGTAGGTGGTTTTGCACATCACACCCCAACCCCATATACACCAAAATCATTGTTTTGTTTGTTCTGCCCTGGCTTCATGCATATGAACTTTAAGCATTCCCAAATTTTTCTGTTGTGCTTTATTAATTTGATATGTTACCATTTTGCATTTTGAGCTATTTGGAGACATTAAATTTTTACTGATAAGGAGAAAGGCAAAACCCATAAACCATTATAGCAATCAATAATGCACTTGGAAATAAATACAAAATATAGTAGCTCAGAAGATACACCTCCTAGGCCTTTCTTCATAGAAAAGGTAAGAATCACAACTTCTGAGGCAGGTACTGAGACCAAGCAGGCACACATAGTGTCCTGATGAACATTCTAGGTCAAGTGATCATTCCAAATTACATCTCTGGAGAAGAGGAAGCTTAGATCCTTCTCTTTTGTTTTGTAGATATATGATGAATTTGGGGGGGGGGGCAGCATTTCTACTAACATGCCACGCCCACTTGTCTACTCCAGTGAAGTCTGCAATATCAGGGTTAAAAGCCTGATAGTAGACAAGAGGCGTTATGACTTCAAAAGGAGCTTGTGCCTCCTGGGTATTCAGTCAGTCCTGGCATCCCCTAACTCAGAGATAGCCCAGATATGTCCTTGTGAGCTCAAGTGCTAGGTGCCCACCAAGATATGATTTATTAATAGCTAGACAAAGTTGGACATTGCTCTCTGACCTTTACCAATGTTCTAACATCTTAGCCAAACCCTGGCTTGGAATTTCGTAAAGAATGTTACCCATCCAGACTAATTGCCTTTGACATTGTGGGTAGGGCATTAAAGCTTATAGAACTCGAGACTTATCCCAGGGCAAGGTCAAGTAGAATCCTCATTCTCAGTCAGGTACTGCAGCTGAACCACTCCTAGGAATTAGCAAGAAAGAGACAAGTCTCTACTAGCCCAGAATATTAGCATAGTGGGCCTTTTACTAAGGATGGGTGAGACCTTGAGCAGAGAGTGTGTGTGTGTGCGAGAGACAGTGTGCAGCATTCAGCATTAGATATTTGAGATTCGAGCCTCTACCCTCCTGGCTGGCGCACCTGCAGCCCCTCCCCCACAACTCCCACCGGGCTGTGTGGGCCCGAGGGTGCTGCACCAGTCCAGAGGAGATGGCTGCTGCTTTAGACCCAGTGTGTTTCAGGTGGCCTCAGATGTACTTCAATTGTTGAGCTGCCAGATTTCTCATTTCTCTTTTGTAATGACTGTAAAAGCCTCATGCCATTTTTAAGAAATACACTCAGAATCAGCACTTCCTTGTGTCGACTCTGTCACTCGCCGAATTTTTTGCCCACCTGACCAGAACTCATTCCGAGGAATAAGAGGTCCCCGAAATGAACCCAGTCCGTGGCACTAACATAAGCAAACCTGGAAATGCCACAGGTGGTAAGCAGTTAGTGACTTTAAACATTCCCTAGTTCATCCTGGGCATCTGCCAGGCTAGCTTCCCAGCACCCACGTGCACTCGCTGCTCTGACTTTGTTGTTCCTGAAGCTGCCCGTTTCTTCACATGCTAAGATGAGGCTCACTGGCAGGGGTAGAAGGCTGCTGGCCCAGCAATCCTATTGGCCAGACTATTATATGGCTTCCTGTTTCCATTCTGCTACTGTATTTAGTGATAAGGAATAGGAATAATTTAGAAATCATGAAATGATTTCTTAAAAAGGGAATTTATTTGAATGAAATGGGGAGTGGGTGGTCCACAGAGACCGAGGAAAAGCTAAATGAGCTGGCCCCTAAATAAGAATGGCTATGAGGATGATGGAATAGGAACTAACAGAATGGAGTGTGTGTGTGTGTGTGTGTGTGTGTGTGTGTGTCCCCGTGGGCACGCTGTTGTTTCGCTTGTTGACTGTTGGAGACAGGATCTTCCGCAGTCTAAGCTGGCACTAATTTGCTGTGGAGCTGAGGCTTTCATTGAATTCCTGATCCTCCTGCCTCAGCCTCCTAATAGCTGCCACCCAAACTCAGATCTTCCACAAGAGCTCTGAGTGCCTGTAGCTATGGAGCCATCTCTCTGGCACAGGTGATGGCTTGTCAGTTGTTGCCAAGCACAGCAGCGCGGGCACGGTGTTAAAGATGTCTTCATGGCAACAAGGCTGGTGTTATCGTACAAATCCAGGAGACCATGCTCAATAGCTTTGCAAAGGCCACATCCCCTCTGTGGAGTGGGCTGGGATGAACTTTTTAAGTATTTCATTAAAACAGGTTACCTCTGTAAAAAAAATTTTGTTTTGTATGAGGTCAAAGTTTCTACTATTAAAAAGCGCAAATAATTATGGATTTAGAGTTCAGAGGCGAAAGAGCAGAATTAACCACACTCACTTGTATTCTAAAGTGCAACCAAGCAAACTTTAGAGGTGTAGTCTGCACAGCTGCTAGGCTGCACACTGTCCTAGACAGCAGTAATTAAACACTGACCACAAGCAACTCAAAGGAGGAAAGGATTGGTTTGGCTTATACTTCTGGTCAAAGTTGATCACTAAAGGAAATCGAGGCTAAAACAGGAAGTTGAAGCAGGGACCATGGAGGGGGTGCTAGACTGGCTTACTCTCTGGATGGCTCTCTAGCTTGTGTTTAGCTCATTTTCTTTCTTTCTTATTTATTTATTTATTTATTTATTTATTTATTTATTTATTTATTTATTTGATGTTTTCTTTATAATATCTCCTTTCCCAGGTTCCCCTCCAAAAATAAAATAAAATAAAGTAAAATAAAAAACTAAAACAATCCCCTGTTCCCTCCCCCCTCCCCCTACTTGCCATCCCACCCTCTCCTGCTTACTGGCCCTGGCATTCCCCTACACTGGGGCATAGAACCTTCACAGGGCCAAGGTCCTCTCCTCCCACTGATGACCAACTTGGCCATCCTCTGCCATACGCATGCTGCTGGAGCCATGAGTCCCACCATGTGTACTCCTTGGTTGGTGTTTTAGTCCCTGGGAGCTCTGAGGGTACTAGTTAGTTCATATTGTTGTTCGTCCTAAGGGGCTGTAAAACCCTTCAGCTCCTTGGGTCCTTTCTCTAGTTCCTTCCTTGGGGACCCTGTACTCAGTCCAATGGATGGCTGTGAGCCTCGCTAGTTTTCTTATATAGCGAAGGACCACATGCGTAGGTGTGTCACTGCTCTAAGTGAGCTGGGCCTTTCTGCATCAATTAGCAATCAAGACAAATCCCCTCATGCACGCCCACAAGCCACTCTGACCTAGGCAGCTTTGCAATGGGGTCTTTCCTTTCAAATGATACTATGCTATTTTGAATCGACAATTAAAGCTAACTAGAGCAGGTGCTGTCATCTTCAGTTTGCTCACCTGGGAAGCTATTCACAGGCAAATAGCTATTCGATTTTAGCAACAAAACCCACCACTCTCAAAATGAATAAATAGTAAAATTAGTGGCTGAGAGAGAAAACTTATAGAAGCAGAGCCTGCTCTGTTTAGACCAACTTGGTGATTTATCCAACAGAAGGTAAGAGCATGGCAGGTTCACAGGTAAGAGCGAGCAGGGGAGAACCCGAGGAAGCTTGCCTATGCCTCTTTTGAAGGTGAACTTTGTTGAACAGACTCCCAAGTAAATCATTTACAGTGTGCCAGCTGGGGCATGGCAGGGCAGTTGGCATCTGCCGTCTGTGTTCATGTCAGAAGGTGGAGAATGTATGTTCATGCCAGCTTCTCTGAGTTCTTGGTCTGTGTCTGTGGTACCTCAAGAGGGGTCTCACTGATGCTTTGCTTCGGCAGGGACAAATCACTTCCCATATTTTCCTCCATCATCAGACTTCAAGGCTTAAGGTCGTTTCTATTTCTAGTCTGTCGACTTCGCCATTCTTGCTTCTGAGCTACTGCAGCCATCACACAATCACTTCGGAGGTTCAGACACTCTCAAACTATCAACTCACTGGGCAGTGTGATGGAAGGAAGTCGGGCCTGTCTGGGCATATGCCCATGACTTATACCAGGATGGTATTAAAGAACCCTAGAGAAAAGTGTGTGGCTCAGTGTCCTGCTAGAGATCATAATGACAGCAGAGGGGAACGCTGCTGGCATTAAGGTCAGCCTCTGAATCCAGCAAGGACATCACCCCTAGGC
>JADRCD010238621.1:0-14888 GCA_019843815.1 Montemys delectorum
CCTTCCTTCCTTCCTTCCTTCCTCCCTCCCTCCCTCCCTCCCTTCCTTCCTTTCTTCCTTCCTTCCTTCCTTCCTACCTTCCTTGCTTTCTTCTTTGCTTATCTTTTCAAGACTACTCTTGTTATTGTGTTAATGTGCATGGGTACTTTGCCTGCATAGTACATTTTTATATTATATGTACGGTTCATGGTTTCTACAGAAGCTGTTAACGGACTTCAAATGCCCTAGAATTTAATTTAAAGATGATTGTGTGTTTCCATGTGGGTATTGGGAATTAAACTTGGTTTTCCGAAAAAAAACAAACAAACAACCCCCCTAAAAAAAACAAAAAAACAAAACAAAACAAAAAAAACCAATGGCTTATGATTGCTGAGCTATCTTTTCAGTTCCCAATGAAGTACTTTTGTGTGTTAATCATGTTCTTTGTTTACATTTTCAAAAGATATCCATCTTCCCAGTAACTCCTCCATAACTCCCTCATCCCATCCTCTTTCTCCCTCTCTCTTTTCTCTCTATGAGGGTGCTCCTCCATCCACTTACCCACTCCTGCATCACTGCTTTAGCATCCCACTATGCTGGGGGATCAAGCCTCCACAGGACCAAGGGCCTCCCCTTCCACTGATGTCAGATAAGGCCATCATCTGCTACATATGTATTTGGAGTCATAGCTCTCTCCATATGTACTCTTAGGTTGGTGCTTTATTTGCTGGGAGCTTTGCATGGTCCAGTTAGTTTATATTGTTCTTTGTGTGAGGTTGCAACCCCCTTCAGCTCCTTCAGTCCTTACCCTCGCTCTTCCCTTGGGGTGTCCAGGCTTAGTCTGATCTTTGTCCATGAGTATTGGTCAGGGGCTGATAGACCCTCTCAGTGAAGAGCTATACCAGGCTCCTGTCAGCAAGTGCTTTTTGGTATCATCAGTAGTAGGGGTTTGATGTCTGCAGATGGGATGGATTCCTAGGTGAGGCAGCCTCTAGATGGCCTTTCCTTCAGTCTCTGCTCCATTCTTTGTCCCAGCATTTCCTTTGGACAGGTGTATTGTAAAGTAAAAAAACAAAACAAAACAAAAAAAAAAACCAACACCGTTTAAATGTGTTTGGGGAGAAAGTAGAGAAAGCTAAACTGAAGGTATAATGTTTCCATTAATCACTAAGATAAAAAATCAAATATGACTCAATTTTCTTTATCTCCACAGACTTTCCCCTACTAATGTTAATATTTCATGGGGATTTTATAAGGGAAAATTCCATAGATTAATTTTTCAATAAAAAAATGAAAGCACAGTATTTTGAGTTAAAGGCAGCAACACAAATTATTTTTACATCACTTACTTTAGTAAGACATGAGGAATGTGGCCACAGCAAGTTATGATTTTCTTCAAATTGTTTAGCATGATGGCACCAGAATTGAAGCTAAACTTCATGTTTTCTATTTTTCAACTCATAGCTCATTTTAATACGGTGCACTTCCCATTGTAGACCATGATTGGAGATTATATCATATGTTACAAAAGCACCATGAACCTTTGTTTTGCTATTGAAATTAGAAAAATCCAGTAAATGTCTGTATATATGCACACATGTGTGTGCATACATACACACACACACACACACACACACACACACACACATTTTCACATTGTATAGCTTTGGAAGACAGTTACACATTCCTTTTTTTCAGGAGCTGTAAAAGATATCTTACTTGTTATCTCATTGGTGCTACACTTTCCTGATACTTTGAGTGAGGATGATATTTCCCAACTTCATGGTCTAATAGGCAAACATGGCTTACTATATAATGACAACTAATTATTATACAGACTCAGCCATAGAATTTAACAATGACTAATGACTGTCCTTTTTGGGCTTTTCTCATATGTTCAAGCGTAATAAAGAAATAAAAACTCAGAGAACGTCACATAGGTTAGTAGTGAAGAACATTAGAGCTATAGAGGTATGCAATTTGGCTTAACAAAGGAAAAAATCAGAAAGATAACCATTAGATTCTTGCTCTTTGTATTTAAATGCTAATAAATCACATAGGTCAGAAGGAAGTGAAGTATCACCTTTTAAAGGAGATAACTTTTACTCAAATGAAGACATACATACATCCAGAGAAGAGACTGTTTACCTAGAACATCTGTTTATTTTTATCTTGGGTCTTATTAACTCACTTATTTATATTCTCTTTTATTCACTCTTCTTCTTCTTCTTCTTCTTCTTCTTCTTCTTCTTCTTCTTCTTCTTCTTCTTCTTCTTCTTCTTCTGTCTACTTTCTCTCTTCTACAGACATTACCATGGCACCAATTGTGAGAACTACAACTGTTGTTGTTAGGAATTAAGATTCAAGCAGGTCTATGTATTTCAGACTTTTTTTTTCACAATTCTGCAGATAACACAAGCCCAGAGCATCAAACATAAAGTTAGGATGCTAAAGAGTTCAGGGATAGGTGAGGAGATATAGTGGAAGACATGATGTAAAAGTGAAGAGCAAATGGATGAAGAGGCTCTTTCTAAGAGAAAGAAGTGACCATAGAGTTAAGGAGATGGTGAGGTTTCTTTTTGAAAGTGTTGAAAAACACTCTTAGACTAAAGTATCGATTCCTTTATTCTCTGGAAAGATTTTTGCCTTTCTGTCTGACTTACCTTCCTTGTTAGTGTCATGAACTTCTTCCCAGGATGTCTTCCATGGAAGATTGAATTTAATTCACTTGCTACAAAAGATAAGCATTTTCCAAGATGATAAAAGAAGGGCAGAACATGAGGAAAATGCAATTATTTTCCATCCCACAGCAGGAAATCGGTGTCTCCTGTTCTCCAATTACAAGCCTTTCCTGCCAAGCTCACGGGGCAGGGAGAAAAGCTAATAACAGTGTGATCATTAGAAAAGTGAGAATTTACACAAATCTATATATGCAAGGTATATATGGAATGTTTTACCATGCCTAGCAACACAGAGAGAAAGGAACAAGAGGAGGAGTGATGTAGGCATTTGCAAGCTGTGCCTGGTGTGAGTTACCTTCTTTGACTTTTGGTTTTCTAATAAACAAAATCTAAAGTAACACTTAAACTTTTTAGACTGTAGGGAAACCTAAACATAAATTTTACCTCACCCTATAAAGACTATAGATTTGTTCATAATCAATTCATTTCTATGGTACTCAATGGAGAGTTCTCTCTTTTTGAAGATTTATATTATTTTTATTTGTGTGTGTGCATGTACATATGTGTGTGTGTGTACATGAGTGTGTGTGTGTATGTGTGTGTGTGTGTGTGCATGTGCGTGTGCTTGTGGTACCCATGGAGATTAGGCAAAGGTGTCAGATCCCTACGACCTAGAATTATAGGCAGTTGTGTGCTAGCCAATGTATATGTTAGAACCAAAATCTCTCCTCTAAAAGAAAAGGTTCTCTTAACTACTGAGCCACTTATTCAGCTCAAAGACGATTGTCTGACATAATTTGAGAAATATTTGAAGAACTAGGAGATAGTCTACAAAAAGTATATTTCTACAATATGTTCTTAACATGCAAATATATAAGTACATATGTCTATATTTTTAAAAATATTTTTATTCAAAAAGGCAAAAACAAAATGCAAAAATGTTAGAGTTAATGCTTGTAGAGACTCATTTTCTTCAAGCACTATTTGCCCATTCATATTTATTCAGAAGCTCATTTAAAAAATACAGATTATCTCAATAAAAGGGTCAACTCATGTGCCCAAATACAGGAGAAAATGTAAGAGACAATTTCATGTGGATAGGAAGAAGCATATATTATATGGTAGAGCAGGTTTTGTACTAGAAAATGATGTAGTATAGAAAAAAAGGAGCAATCTCCTGTGTTGCTAGGCCATCTGCCATCTTGAGGCAGGTAGAAAAGGGTTAGTATTGCATTTATAACAGCAGAGATTACATGTACATACATTAAACAAACAAACAAAGAACAAAAAATCTTCTTGCATGCAATAGATTAATGACCTATTGATGAAGATTTAAGACCAAGATAGTGAAGAGAACCCTTCCTTTTCCTCATGGAGATCTATCTTCTGTCCTCCACCCAACCACCTGCTTATGTCCCACCTTGCCATTTACATAATTTCCAGTGGCACTGCTGAAATGGTAAGAGCATAGGGTGTGATGTTTTGATAATTCCTCACCCTATTTCCATTTAACAAACAAAACAGCATTATTATTCTACTTAATGTGAATAAATACATTGTTAGCTGGGGCATTTATTAATAATCTTGAGGAATTGGGGGAATTTAATTACTGATATGTTCCTGTGGGAACGTAGATCATAAATTGAAGTTAGCTGGGAGTAATGCTCATTTACAAGTTGATATAATCAATGTGTTACCCTATTCTTACTTCCATTCTCTTATATCTCTGCTTGGTGTCTGAATCTTCATTGTATAGTTTTGAACAAAAAGACCACTGATTTTTAAAATTTTCTCAAGGTCAAAAGAGTTAGTAATATATAAAGACATAATTTGGATCTACAGCTGAGTTACCTAAGAAGATTTTTATCCTGAAAGTGTTGTCAGAACATAGATGTTATAATGTCTATGCTGGCTTCAGAATGATCCCTGAGTCCATAGCACGTGAGTCCTGTGCCCACTCAAGGGCATTTCTTTAACTTCAAAAGCTCACCTGGAAAGTGAGTAGCAGAAAGAACCTGTGGGATCCTTGGATTTTCTTAAAGTATCAAATGTCAGAATGAGATATGCATCAGAAGGCCTAATTGTCAGATGGTGTCTGAAGCACTATAACTCTCAATTAGACCACCATTCCAGGTCATAAAGTTATGTGCTATTCAAAATTACAACTAGATTTCTAGCAGCTTTTCATAAGTTTTCTATGAGGGAAGTATAGAACAAAAGAGAATTTCTGAAGCAGAGAACATTCTAATTAGCATGTTGTATCGCACAGTCTTCATGCCAATTCTGTTTAGAAAGTGATTCACAGAGGTTCAAAGATGACAAGGGCTCCCTGTGTAGCAGTCACCCCCTGCAAGCCCAGATCAGATATGTATTTTGGTCTTTTCCAATTATTTTTTAAGATTTTATTCTGTCAGAGAAATTTTGTTATTTAAAATATATTGTGAGGTTATGTGCTGTGTGTATAAAGCTTCAGGGCATGGCATAGGATATTTCATTTAGAGAATCATAGATCTTAAGGACAGAGGTTCGTCACTTCCAATTTCTTTTTATCTATAAGCAGTGACATTCAGAAAAGCTGTGTGGTTCCATAAGGTCTGGAGCATTGCAGCATCTGGTCCTGGTGCTTATTTTGTGTTAGTGCATATGTAGAAGGAAGGCTACTTGTGTTTGTGTGCATGCATGTAGAGTGCACACAACTGTTTGTGTGGGTGTGTATTCGAGATGCACCTACAATTTGGCATTAGATACAGTTTTTTTTAAATGTTGGACAAGAGTGAGATGTGATAATGTTATAACAATTCAGCCTAATATTTATAGAAAACGAAAAGCTTCACCTTATTCTTAAGAAGGAATACTTGGCATATATAATATAAAGATAGATCTTTCATGAACTGTTAGAAGGATGTGAAGTTGCTGGATTGGGAAGCCTGATTGTGAATGGAATTGGTCATTTTACTTACTCCATAATAGGATTTAAGGAATATTTGAAGGCATGGAAGAAAGAACAGATGTATAAGAAAGAAAAAAGGGTTAGTAATGAACCAGAGCTAAATAATTCTATTAAATGAGACATTCACTTTGATCTAAATTTCCAAAGGAATTATCATGTTTTTACTAAGATTAGTCAAAATGTTGATTTTTTTCACAAATTCATAAAATATACTAAAAAGAATTCTACTGGCTGAGAGGGAATATAAGGCACATTTGTCAGGTTGAATTCATCTATCTTCGGAAGACATCTGATGCTGAGTGGCTTATGATTTCATCAAAGGTGTCTGAACTCGCCAAAGCTCAGTTACAACTTGTCAGTGCTCTATGCTATAGCGTAACCATAGATGGCTCTCACTAAGCACCCACAGAACTTCATGTTTCCTGCTCTTATTCTGCCTAGTGGAAGGCTTCCTAACCTTCTCTTCTGTGTCTAATTCAATTTTGCCAGGGCTCAGTCCAGGTGCCACCTTGGGGGTTAGTTTGCTAGAGTCGTGGAGACAAATTTCTTCATTATCAGTTTGGCTCAACCTAGATCCAGTGCTGAAATGCATCTCTGTGTTTGTGTTTGTAGGTCTTTCCAGAAAAAGAACTCCCACTAATATGAAAAGCACCACTGCCTGGGCTAGAGTCCCACACTGAATAAAACCAACAGCCTCAGGTGAGCACCAACATTCATCTCTCTGCTTCTTGAGTGGTGATCCAGTGCTTCCAGTTATCTCAAGCTCCTGATATTTCACCTTGCTCACCATGATGGATGGATGGTACCCTCAAACCATGAGCCAAAATAAACTCTTCTCTCATAAGTTGTTTCTTGTGCATCATTTGTCAGCAGTAAAACCTATGAATTAGACTGACATAACAAAATACAATGGGCCAAGTGGTAAAGAGATGATAATGTTTTGTCATAGTTGGAAAATCACAACAAACTTGTATGTTAGGATCTATTACAGTTTGACTCCAAAATATCACTCCTAAATTGTATATTTTTTTTTAGCTGATATCTAGCTGGCAGTGCTATGAAATCTTTAGGAGGCAGAGTCTGGCTGGTACACTGAGGTCAACAAATTTGGTCTTTTGAATAGTTTCAACTTGAATTTATAAGTAGCTATGATGAGCAGACACTGCAGAAGCTCTTTCTGTTATTGAGGATCTTCAATTCCAGATTCACTTTCCAGATGAGAGGTTAGGCCCACTTGGGATTCTTCATACCCTTCCTTATCCTGCAGACACGGGCAGCCTATTGAGCCTCCCTGTTGTCGTGCTGAAGGAGAAGGTCTTCTGACTATACTCAGCCCTCACTAAAATCTGAGAAGATTGTGGAGAAATGTCCTTGTTCGTAACGATCATATATTGTGGTGCTTTATCATAAAATCAGAGAAATATAAGCAGTTAGGGAATTGTAGCTAATACTATTCCTTGCTATCATAGGTTTTCATTATTATATATGTTCAGCTGTAGTTAATGTGTTCCAATATTATGGATATTTCTTGTATATTTATGGCAGTTTTTAGAGGTGCTTAAACATTACTCTGTGTGAGTGTGTGTGTCTGTGTGTGTCTCTGTGTGTGTGTGTGTGTGTGTGTGTGTGTGTGTGTGTGGTGTTAGGTGTGCATGGTATTTATAGATGTGTATATGCATGCTATATCCAGACATTTGTGTGCATGGTCAGAGGATGATGCCAGATTTCTTATTCTATGTCTCTCTACCTCATTTCTTTAAGACAGTCTCACAGTGATCCTAGAGTTAGGTTGAAGTCCCAATGATCTTCCTATTTCTCCTTTTGACCCTGCCGGTTATTCAGGAAAATGTGGTCACACCCAGAATTTTATATGGGTCCTGGGAAACTTATTTCAGGATCTCATGCTTGCACAGTGTAGTATATTAAATAAGAATTTCTCACCGGGCAGTGGTAGCACATGCCTTTGATCTCAATACTTGGGAGGCAGAGGCAGATTGATTTCTGAGTTCAAGGCCAGCATATTCTACAGAGTTCCAGGACAGCCAGGGCTACAAAGAGAAACCCTGTCTCGAAAAACCAAAACAAACAAACAAACAAAAAACCAAAAAGAATTTCTCCATGGTCCCATATACATATGAACACTTCCTCCCTACTTGGTGCAGTTTGGAAACATTTAGGAGGAGTGCCTTGTTAGAGCAACTATGTCACTGAGGTTGGCTTTGAGCACTTAGAGTCTCATTTCACATCCAGTTCACTAAGGGCTTTGTGAGTGCATGACAATCACAGCTTTCTGCCACTGCCTCTGAACCTGACTCTTGTTGCCATGCCTTTAAACTCTTCTCTTCCAGAGCTCTAACGCTAAACAAACTTCTTATACAAGTTGCCTTGGTCATGGTATTTTATGACAGCAATAAAAACGCACTCTCAGCTGCTGAGCCATCTCTCTAGTACTTGAATATTACTTATAACAATATTCTGTTGTTGCTGATATTTCTACTCTTGTATAGCTATGTCTGTACCTCTAGAGAACAAATTATGTGCTGATAGGAACGAGAAGTACCTATCTGCTTCATTATGAAGCACTGCAATATACAGCTATCTCTGTCACTTCCTTTGTTTGCTTTAATTACACCAATAGTTGAATTAAAGTTCAATGAAGTCTTATGCCTTTTCCCAGTCTAAGTTTGATCTTTTCTAATGATCTAGTCTAGCCTTTAGTACCCAGGGTGTCTGAGATTTCACCACCAGGTTCAGTTTGTAATGTAGATTAGAAGGGATGGATTCACTAAACTCTTTAATGTAGCAATGATTTTATTTCAAGGCCCTTGACAGATATAATTTGAGAACGAAAATGATGTGATTTATCCTTGGTCTTCAAGGAACGCCTAGGTGGCTATTCTTTAGAATAACCTAAATCAAGACAGAAAAATGGGGAGAGGTACAAGGCTGGAAGAAATACCGTTGTGGATTTCCCTGGCTCTCTTTGTATTTCAATGCTAATTCTACTTCCTCAAGAATGGCTGTCCGGATCAGGAGTGGATTACGCACTCCAGTAATGTCAGGTGAAACTTTGTCCCATCTTAACTGGTCAATAAAGACTAGAGCCTGTGATTGGGCGTTTGAAGGGAAATCTGTGGCTGGAAGTTTAAGAAAGGATAGAGAAGGAGGAAAGGGAGACGAGGACGAGGGGAGAAAGGAAGATGGCAGAGGAAGAGGAGGTGGAAAGAAAATGCCACAGAACTTCATGGCCTGGAGGAGCTGCGAGCAGAGACGGGTCTCAGAGCTGGGGAATAGAGTAGTGCAGTGGTACATCTGCCCAATTTGGGCATGCAACTTACAAAGTTTTTAACTGAGTTGTGCGTTCTTTGCACGTTATTAGGATTGAAGATTTACCACAACAAAATATTCCTTTAATCATTTTAATTCTTTATTCAATAACAAATAGTCACCTCTGAAACACATACATGCACATTATGCAGGCTGAGAAAGTTATATTTATTGTTATAATTTTTATTGTTATTTTATTCATTTACATTTCAAATGTTATCCCCCTTCCCAGTGTCCCCTCCACAAGTCCCCTATCCCCATACTGTTTCCCCCTGCCTCTATGAGGATGCTTCTCTACCCATCCACCCACTCCTCCCTCAGTGGCCTAGTGTTCCCCTCACCTGGGTCATCAGGTCTCCACCCAGTGATGCCAGATAAGGCAACCCTCTGTTACATGTACAGCTGGAGCCATGTGTACCCCATGTGTACTCTTTGGTTGGTGGTTTAGTCCCTGAGAGCTTTAGGGGTTCTGGTTGGTTGATATTATTGTTCTTCCTATGAGGTTGCAAACCCCTTCAGCTCATACAGTCCTTGCCCTAACTTCCCCATTGGGGTCCCTGCACTCAGTTCAATGTTTGTCTATGTACATCTGCATCTGTATTAGTTCGGCTCTGGCAGAGCCTCTCAGGGGACAGCTATACTGGGCTCCTGTCAGTAAGCAGTTAGTGTCAGCAATGGTGTCTGGGTTTGGTATCAGCAGAGGGGATAGATCCCTGGGTGGGGAAATCTGCGGATGCCCTTTCTTTTAGTTTCTGCTCAATTCTTTGTCCCTGCATTTCCTTTTGACAGGAGGAATTCTGGACTAATGTTTTTGAGTTGGGTGGGTGGCCCCATCCATACCACAAGTGGAGTCAGTGCCTATCCACTGGATATGGTTTCTACAGGTTCTATCTCCCCTTTGTTGGTTATTTCAGTTAATGTCCTCCCTGTTGGGTCCTGGAAACCTCCTGGGTCTCTGGCATCTGGGACTTTCTAGTGGCTACCCCCAGTTTCCCTTCTGCTACACACCTTCTTTCACATTTCTGGCCCTCTGTACTTCTTCCCCTGCCTTTCCCGCCTCCTCTCTCCCACCCAGATCCTTCTCTCCCTCTACTTCCCAGAGATTACCCTCTTCCCCCTACTGAGTAGGACTGTAACATCCACACTTTGGTGTGATCTTCTTTTTTCTTGGGTTTCATATGGTCTGTGAGTTGTATCATGAATACTCCAAGTTTCTTTTTTTTTTTGGCTAATATCCAATTGTTAGTGATTATATACCATGTGTGTTCTTTTGATATCATTCTGAGTGAGAAACTTATATTTATATATTTAGGGACATATACAATCACATATGTATGTGCACGTATGTGCATGTGCCTGCATGCCTACATGTGGGTGAGTGTATGTGTGTGAGTATGTGGGTGTACGAATGTGTGTATGTGCGTGTGTGCGTGTGTGCGTGTGTGTGTGTGTGTGTGTGTGTGTGTGTGTGTGTGTGTGTGTGTCTGTAGTGGGATAGGGGAGAGTACAGGAGAAAGGTTGGAGGGAGGAAAGAGAAGGGGGAATAACGTAATTTCATTACAATCTCAAAAAAGGTAGAGTAAAGCACCAGTATTGCCTTAACATGTGTAAGCCATATTGCCTAAACTAACTGGAAGTTATACAATATGTCTCAAAGTCCTTGAGTTTGAAGTTTTCTATTCCTAGGATCACAGCCTGTAAAAGCAAAGTAAATCAAATATTTAACTAGAGAGAAAATAGAAACCACTTCAGATTTGTGCAGCCTTGTTAGTTTCTGTCAGCAGAATGCTCCTAGTAGCAAAGCCTCCCTAATGTGCGTACATCAGGGTGAGACACAGCACTAAGGTCTATTGGGTTGCTCAGAGTGACAAGGTTCTACTGGGAGAAGTTACTACCATTGTGCATTAGCTTAGAGGAAGACATCGATTCCTACAGCGACAAGTTCACATGATCATCAGCTTTTGTCACATATACATTTCAGGACATATTGGAGGAGAATATACCATATTCAACTTTGTTAGCCCAGGCTGACCAGAGACTTGACTGTGAGCATTTCTAACAGGAGTAGGGGTAACTTCATAGCACACTTTTCTTCATTTCCTTCCTGTGAAACTCTAGTTCCTCTCAGGAAGACACCTTTTTCTTCAGTTCTTCCTACCATTATTATTATTTTTCCTAAGCAATTTTTATCAAACATCATTTGTTTTTAAAGCTTCGTGTTCCAAATGCATGTTTTTCCCGAGAATAAAGCATACTTATTTATTTATTATTCCTTTTCTTTTTTACAGTCCAGTCGTTGCCCCCTTCCCTGTCTGCCCTCTCACCTCAGCCCATTCCTCCTCCCCCCTGTCTTCAAGAAGTTGACCTCAGACCCCATAACAGGCCTCCCCACTCCTTGGGGTCTCAAATCTCTTACGGGTTAGGCATATCTTTTCTCACTGAAGTCAGACCAGGTAGTCCTCTGATCTATATGTGTCAGAGGCCATGTACCAGCTATTGTATGCTACCTGGTTTGTGGCTCACTGAGAGATCTCAGGAGTCCAGGTTAGTTGAGACTGCTGGTCTTCCTGTGGGGTAATTCTTCTCCTCGGCTTCTTCTAGCCTTTCTTTAATTCAACCACAGGGTTCTGCGACTTCAGTCCAATGGTTAGGTGTGAATATTTGTGTCTGTCTCAGTCAGTCACTTGTTGAACCTCTGAGATGACAGCCATGTTCCTCTCTACAAGCACACCATAGCATCAGTAATAGAGTCTGGCCTTGGAGCCTCCCATGGAGATGAATCCCAAGTTGGGCCAGTCGTTGAACTACCTTTCTTTCAGTCTTTTCTCCATGTTTGTCCCTGCAGTTCTTCTAGACAGGAACAACTCTTGGTCAGAATTATGGACTGTGGGATGGCAAGTCCATCCCTCCACTTGATGTCTTTCTACTGGAGGTGGACTCTACGAGTTCTCTCTCCACACTGTTGGGTATTTCACTTAAGGTTCCCTTTGAGTTCTGATTTACCAGGTCTCTGGTACTTTCTAGAGCTCCTCCCCCCACCTCTCAGTCCCGGTTCCATATTTCCACATATTCTGCTGGCACTCTCTGTCTCCCCCATATCTGATCCTGTCGTCCTTTTCCCATCTTCCTCCCCTCTCCCACCCAGGTCTCTCATTCCCTCTGCCTACTGTGATTATTTTCTTCTCCCTCCCGAGTGGAGTTGAAGCAACCTCATTTGGGCCCTTTGGATTGTTAACCTTCTTTAGTTATGTGGATTGTTTTATTGGTATTCTGTACTTTTTTGTCTAATATCTACTTATGGTGAGTACATACCATATATGTTCTTTTGAGTCTTAGTTACTTCATTCAGGATGATATTTTCTAGTTCCATCCATTGGCATGTAAAACTTGTGATTTCCTCAATTTTAATAACTGAGTAACATTCTATTGGGTAAATGAACCACATTTTCTGTATCCATTTTTTCCTTGTGGGACATCTGGGTTGTTTCTAGCTTCTGGCTATCATATCATATAATGGAGCATGTGCCCCTATGATTTGGTGAGGCATCTTTTATATATATATGCCCAAGAGTGGTACAGCTGGGTCTTTAGGTAGATTTATTTCCAATTTTCTGAGGAACCTCTAGATTGATTTCCAGAGTGGTTATACCAGTTTGCCATCCCACCATCAATGGAGGAATGTTCCTCTCCCTCCACATTCTCAACAACATGTGCTGTCACCTGAGTTTTTGATCCTAGCCATTCTGTTTAATGTAAGATAGAATCTCGGGATATGAATAGAAGAACATGAAGATTCCCAGCTTGCCCTTACTATTATTAAATTCTTGACAAAATTAATAACACTTCAGAATTTTAAATAGGCAGCATATTTTGAGTATATTACATGATGAGATTGATGGTTGAAACCTGAAATCCCAGTGACTCAAGGTCAGCCTAGAGCAGAGTGGAAGATCAATCTTGGCAGTAGTACACAGCCTTTTTGCAAAGCAGAAGGGTAAGAGGAAGGCTAAGCATATGCCTCAACAGGAAAACTTTTGTTCAGAATGTGTATTCCTAGGGAGTAGGACTCAGTTAGTAAAGAGTTTAAATTTTAACCCAAGGACCTGAGTTCTGGTAGTTTGAATTCATGTAATGCTATGCATAGAGACACGCAAAAGCTTTAAAGTTATTGACTGTTTACCTATTGAGGTCTAGGTTCAGGAAGAAACTCGTTGAAACAATTTTGAGATACAATTGAGGAACACATGCAGTTCATATCTGCTCTCCAAGTATGAACATTTGTGAAAGCATACATGAACACATACGCACACACACACACACACACACACACACACACACAATTTTTCAACCCCTGACCATGACCTAGTCAATCATTTTAAAAATAATTTATTTCATTGTTTTGTATAGTAATACTAAGCTTATCATGACCCTAATTTTAACTTGTTTGTTTTTTGTATCTCATCTCTGGGGCTCTATTGGAGAGAAAACACCCTTCCCTTCTCTGCACTGCTGTGTCTCAAGATCTAAAGTAATGTTTGTCCCAGCACAGTATTTAATGAATATTTGATGTACAAATAAACAAGATGGAAATCGGTGGATTAGAGGCCTTATAAACTGTTTGAACTAAAAGATATCATTTTTAAAATTCAAAATGATCTCATTGTGCATAACTGAATTCTATTCAATTATTATTACCAGGTCATCCTAGTTGGTTAGCATACTGTTTTATACAAGGTAAAATAGAAATAAGCATGAAGCCTGTATAAACTCATATACATAATTATATACTTATAAAAATATGTATGTCAAGTATCCTTTAACCTTTGACAGTCAAATTTGGACTCTCTCAAGCCTCATTCACACTCCTCTCCCATGATTCAGCTTATCTCAATTTCCATGAAGAGATGAGCCAAGCACACTATTGAATTACAGAGTGTGAGAATGTTGACAAATGCGAACCTTAAAATAAAATGAGAGTCACTCTTTTGCAATTCAGGCTCTCTGTCTTTGTCTCTGCCTCTGGCTTCCCTTTTCTTCACTTTCTATATCCTGACACCAAATCATGAAAGTTGAGTGTTTTGTGTTCTATGCTTTCTTTTAAAAAATATCTTTGTGATGGATGAAAGTCTACTCCGTGAAGTATGCTGTCAGATTCAAGCGATTTGTCACCAAACGTTGGCACTCATCTTTGCCAGTTTGCTGGGTCTGAGTCATGTCTTTGATTCTGACAAAATGTCAGTGTTATTTGTCACTATCTAATATTTATGGCACAACAGATCACCACTTCTTGCTACGGGTCATAACCATGGAACAGACAGATGACTTAAATGATTCTTTCAAATTACTCCTCCAGATCTCCTACTTGCTTCCTTCTCTTGTAGGTAAAAGTAGGTCCTTATCATGAGTAAGTATCAGAAGACAGGTTGGTGACAAGTTTTGATTTATCTCACATCACCTCAGGAAATCATTGAAGAATTGTCTCCTCCATGTTATCACAACTAGTATACCTTAATTCATAAATTTTCCCCTTAAGCACTTTTGTCACAGAGTTTCTAGCTTAAGATAATGAAACAGGATTCTTTTTCAAGAATTTTTAAATGACTGAGAAATATAAAATAAAGATTCATTCAAAGAGCTTCTGGGGAGACTGAGTTCACATTTCTGAGAAAGTTTCACATAAAGGGAAGACTTAGCCCAAGAACGGTAGGTCAGAAGAAGTGATTATGAGTTCAGTTATCAGAGAGATGGTAAAGAGTCCTTCAACTGATTCCTGCATTGGGTAATTATAAAATCATGGAAGGGAATGATCTTACAGATTATACTATTCACTGTAGCCTCACAAGCCACAGTGATTTTTTTTAATAATTTTTTTAATTTTTATTAGATATTTTCTTTATTTACATGTAAATTTTTCCTTTCCCAGGTTGCCCTCCAAAAAACAAACAAACAAA
>JADRCD010238621.1:19888-35944 GCA_019843815.1 Montemys delectorum
GGTAATTTTCTTAGCATATCTGACTCTGATTCTTTAGAATGATGCCTTCTTGATTGTATTTTGCTACTTAACACATTTGTGAGCACTGATGGCCTTTATTGCTGTTGTTACTCTGTTAAATGGTCTTTAAGATATGTTTTCACAATAGACTAATATGATTTAGTACAAGGCTTGTGAAAAAATTCTGACTACTTGTTTAGCATGTGTTTATTTTAAATGTGCTCGATCTCTGGTCCTTATGTACAGTACAACAGTTGTGGTGTATATCACCAGCCAGAGCTGGGCTCCAACACTCTTCATTTCGAGCAATTGTGGTATTCTGCGATGGAAGATTATAACAGTCAGAGGAACAAACAAATACTTTGCTATGAGACTGTGTCTCTTAGAAATGGCAGAAACTATACCAGTTGAGTTTCACCAACATGGCTTCTTAAATGTAAAAGCAATTGATATGCTAATGAGAAAAGGGGAATCAATTGAGGCCTTAACCCTAGAAAAAGAACATCAGTTAAACAAAGAATTTTGAGAGGGAGAAATAGTCTTTGTGAGGAAAAAGCATCTCAGTTGGTTTGTCCATACCACATACTTAGCCCTAAAAACATATAAGGAACAAGTTGTATTTATGTGTTTAAGTATTTATTAAATTTTAATAAAGCAGGGGGTGCAGGTACACGGAAAAATTCAGACAGTTAAAGAAAATGAAGAATGATGTAACTATAATCTTGACTAAATAAAAATTTTAAAAGGCATTTAAAATAGACACAAATCAAGCCATCGCTTTTGCTCTTAAAATTATTGGGCACCACACACAACAGTTGTTTTTAGAGCAGACATTGAGTACAGTAGTAGTGACCAAGCATATCAGGGTAGCTATAGAATAAGCTCCATGCATATGAAGAGGCAAAACTAGAAACTGCTTCAAAGCTTGTGTGTAAACTAATAGGGATCCTCATTCTGGTATGTAACATATTCATGCAAGAATAATTTAAAATGTAAAGTAAATTTTCATTTATATAAATTAAGCTTTCTTAAACAGTATGGACATAATTTCCTGTTTCATAAAACATAAATAATTGACTTTAAGATAGGAAGCAAAAAAATTTCTCATCACAGTATAAAATGCTTAGGAGTAAGAGAGGGCTAGATCTAATGTCCTTTTTGTCTGTATTGCCAGCATAGGCTTCAGTTCATTTTATGTTGTTAATGAACATTTAGTAGACTGATAAAACAATTTTACCCTTAATATACAAAGGCAATCAAGTCCCATTAGAACAGGCTTTAGTGAAAAAAAGGTGGAAAGGATGCCTATGAATTATCCATTCCTGTTTCTAAGTTAGTGAGTTGTTCATAGGCAAGAAAATGCATCAGCAACAACTCAGAAGTCTTAGAGGGTGCCTATAACTATGCATAACTTGACCAAAAAAGCCATATTCATCTCATCATCTGAAACTCTATCCAGAAGATACCTAGTAATCCTGGGACCCTGTCTCAGGTTTTGGACAAAGACTGGACATGCCAAGTTCACCTTATGTGCTAAGAGACACAGCGATGACCCAGGAACAGTGACTTGACACAGTATGGTGCCTGACCAAGCTATGCCAGACAATCACAATTCATGATGTGGCTCATTTTATTAAGCATCCTAACTTTATTTATTGGAAAATGGGAATTATGAAAAGAACCATATCAAAGCAATGCATTTTGTTCTTACTGACAGATTTTTTTAGGTTTACTTTAAACCATATATTCACAGAGTTCATGAGAAGACAACCTCATTTTTCTGTGAAGTTATTTTAATCTCCCTACTACATTTCTTACCTGATTTGATTCATTTGACTGTAGTTTGTGACCCAGGTATATGCCAAGATAGGGGCCACAGACTTCTTATATGCACATAGATTCAAATAAAGGATATAGACACTCAGAAAGTAGCTGCTAAAAGAGTGATAAAGAGACAAAACTCTTGAACATCTAAGTATGTGTTGAGAACAAATGCTACAAAGTTAGTTATTGGTGGTAACAAATGAACAGAGCCCAGAGAGCAGATGATGATGAGGTGGGGCCATATACTGAAGCCAGCCTGTGCAAGGAAAACAGTGATTCAAATAACCATCCCCAAACAGAAATCATATCAAAATTACACCCAGCAACATGCTTGTTTCTTCCAGCTATTGTGTCAGAGCTATGTTTATGTGAAGCAGAAGCTACTGCCACTAAAAACCTTGGTCTGAGATTGAAACCAAGTAACTACTGCATGCACAATTAGCCACACAATAACCTTTTCTTTCTTTTTCAATAGTCATATCACCATTACTATCTAAACCATCTAAATACATTAGCCAATCCAGTAGACTTCTCAACACCACTAATACCTATACCAGTTCTGTATATACACATCATCATATTATATGGCACAGTTTGTAATCAAGGAAAAAAAACCAACCATATATGGATGGATTAGTGAAACAGGGGTAGAATTCTTATACCTGGTACTTGAGATTAAGTGATATTGACAAAACCTTTTCTTTATCTTCATATCTCATCTGTCACTTGAAGTCATGACCAAACTATACTTTTTCATGATGTCTTTCTAGGTCAGGTACTAAAACCATGGTCAGAGACTAGACAAAGTAACCACCCTCACTCAAGGGTCCAAATGTATCAGGTGGTTCTTTTCCTTAACAGGCACACATTGCAGAAACCAAATTGTTCCTTAAGTATGCGGTATTTTGGTAATCTCAATTTCTGATGTTACACACACACACACACACACACACACACACACACACACATACACGCATGTATAATGACAAAAACAAAAAGAACAAAAAAAGTAAGTTTAAAAAGAATCCAAATAACACTTCTTTTAATAGCCACATAATAATCTCAGAATAATGGACCAGAAAACATATAGGTATTTTGACAAATTTAAAGTAAGAAGTTGCACAGCAAAATGTAAAAATATATTGCCATGGAAAGTTGTTTTGCTGTTTGAAGTGACTTAAAAGGAAAGTTTCAGTGCTATATGCTAATCCTCTCTGAGAAGTAAAGCTGAAGTCAGGATTTGCTTTTTTTCTTGTAAAATGTTAATTATGGAGTGTGGGAGTGTTTTATATGTGAGCTCCACGTGACAGACATAGGTTTAGTGCTAAACTCATGATATTGTGAAAGGGTAAAAAGCAGTCATGGTTCAAAACAATCTTCAGAAGTTGTTATTCCCAGTTATAAGCAGATGCAAGAGTATCACTGAGCTGGGTGAATTTTGGTGCAGGTTGGGGCCATCAGCGTCTATATACATGGAGGCCCTTCTTCAAAGCCTGCAATCCACTCTGCTCATTTCCAACACAAGCCTTAAAATAACTCTTAGTCATCTTTTGTAGTTCAGGACAGAAAGAATAAAAATGACCTAGGATCCACAGAAACCAGATGGAATTTTACTGCAAACTGTGTATTATTTTCTTCGAGTATCTATATATTTAGTAGCATATGTTCTCCGATGGCCTGTGGCTTTACAACCTTTTAAGTAATCTTGTCTCTGTATAGGGACTGTGTTTTCTTTCTTTGTCACTGAAAGGTCATAGTCTTCAACAAGTACCTACTTGGTGCCCATTTATCTGATAATGATAAATGCCCTTGTTCATTTAAGGCACAGGACGTATTTCTTTCACAGAGGAATTTCAGCACTGAAATTTATCCCTCTTGACTACTGCACTGAAATACATGGTAAGGCTTAAATATGTCTGTAGATTGTGACTTCACAATATTCCATTACTCCATTGGAAATCCCTGAATGATACATGGGAACTTTTTCCCAGGAAGGAACCATAGTGACTTATAGAAACCATATTTGAAAGACTTTGAGCACAGGAAAGAAGGTGTACACAGAAGTACTGCCCTGAGTTTTCTGGAAGGAGTGTGCCTAGGTCAATATTTCAGAGTCAAAAGAAAAGCAAATATATACTTCACACTGAAAAATCAACACAGCGTGAAACTTCAAAAAAATATTTGCTTGGGTGCACATATACAAATAGGTACACCACTATATGTTCTTCAAACAGATGGACATAAAAGCCTATAGGAATTTATGAAGAGGAACTGAGAATCTGGAAAATGTAGTTTGGGTCAGTGACCCAGTGCCAACTGCCATTCCATATTCTCTTTTCTGCACGACAGCCCTGGCTCACTCTGATGCTGATGCCCTCAGATCCCAAAAGTAATGCTGTTCTGGATCCCTTTGTCTACATTGGTTCCCACCTCCCACTCTGAATTTTCAAGTAGTTCTCTAAGCCTACTCACATTTCAATCTGCTCTATACATACAAACCTGAAAGCAATGCATGGTTAAAATAAATATAATAGTAATATTATATAATAAAAATGTAAACGGTAAGATGGCCTTAGAAAGTAAATCGAAATAAAAAATAGGACACATTTTTTTTGAAGGTCTAATAATATATTGCTGCAGCAGTAAGCTACTTTATTAAATTAGTGATCATATTGAGTTATATGACCTGGTGGCAGTTAAACAACCATGTTATTTCAATAATAAAATAAACCCACTGAGACAAATTATTTTCCAGGATAATTATTTAACTAATTTAAGAGTGGCAGTAGGATGGATATTCTAATCTGCACATTTTATTACTGTCTCTCTATCCTGCCAGGAACACATGGCCCCTGACAGTTGTACTCTTTTACACATATAGACAAATTTCACTTTTCTAAAATGTCTTAATATGTCCACTCTTACTAAGTACTCATACAAAGATCTAATTCTGAAGGGTACCCATCACAATTCCTTATTCCATGGAGGCTTTACCTGGCTGTCTGAGTCAGTCCTGGTACCCATCTCTCCCAGAGCATCTGTCGCATAGCCATTTCTGCCTCCTTACTAAACAAACAAGTCTCTGTAGGATGCCAATAAGTGAACAGGACAAGATTTCTTCTCCCTAGATTCCTGCTCACTGCTGCCATCTTAATGTCTGCTGCATAGAAAATTAAGTGGCCCCTACAAGAATCCCGCGAGAGCACTTAAGGCATAATAAGTCCTACTGAAATTATTCATGATGGAACCATGGGCATTGTGCACGATAAGAAAGTGTGTCCCCATAGAACCACTCTTCAGATATATTTTGGGTCAAATTGATTAGCCAAACTAGGTCAAGTCTTCATAGAGAATCTGGTAATCCCAGGTGTTAATAGAGTGTGTATTCTGACCCATTTTCCTGTCATATAAACCCCATTTCTGTGAATCATTAGCTCTGTGACTTTGGATAAGTCATTTGATCTTGATGGACCCTAGTTTCTCATTCATAAATTGTGTATGGTGAAAATTCCAAGAAATGGAATCTTCTAAGGGATTGAATGAGCTTACATGTAAAACATTACATAAAAAGCACTGATAGTGTGTTATTACTGGTTTTTGTTATTGTTTTTATTTTGTAAGTGAGATATATAATATATAGGAAACTGTAAAATATCATGAGACCTTATAAGGAAAATGCTTAGTTTGCACATTGTCGGGTACAATGGAAGCTAATAACTTAGGACATTACTGTTATTAGCATCAGTGGGAGGAACAGTGTTAGTACTACAAAACTCATTATTGCCTAGATTATAGTTGACCACAAATAAAACAGGGAGTATTTATGGGCAAGCTAACAGTTCCTAGTAATTACAGCTGTAAATCACCATTTAGGTACACTAAGTCCTTAGAAGGAAAGAATTATAAAACAATTAAGGTTGCAGACTTTGTCTCTTTTTGTTGAAATGTTTACTAAATTTCATTTAACACATACATTGATGATCCTAAGGAAGATAGTTCATATTTACTATTGATTTACATACCAATTCTCTACTTTACTCTTCCGTATACAAAGTTTCTATTGTAGTTTCACACAGATGTCTACGTTGATAATTAAATTATTTTATTCTTATTTTTATGCTAATTTATACAAACGTTAGTATAAAACTGGATATCTTTAACTGTCAACTAGTCATAAATCAGTATCCTCTGGGGAAAAAAAATCACCTGATTGAGGAATTATCTGGATCATGGTATTTTGTGGACATGTTTGGAGGGGGAATGCCTTGGTTGTTAATTGGTAGGGAAGATCTTCCCTAAGTGTGGGAGGCACCATTTTGCAGGCTGATCCTGATCTATTAGGAGAGGAAGAAGCTAGCTGAGCATAAAGAAGTAAGTGACCAAGGGTATATTCATTTATTTTCTCTGGTCAGGACAATGACTATGATGCTTTATCTTCCAGCCTTGGATTCCTCACACTAATAGCCTGATCTGGAGTTGTCAGTAAAATAAATGCTTCCTCTCCTGAGTTGCTTCAAATACATATTTTTTTTTAAATTTTTGAGGATTTTCTTGCAGTACATTTTGAACATATTCACCCTCCTCCATTCCCTTTACTGTCTCCTCAAGCTGCTCTTTCTCTGTCACCCAATTTTGAGATTATTTTAATGTCCCCCTTCACCATTGAGCCTATTTTAAGGTTCTAGTCTTATAATTGGGGCCTCCTCTAGTGTGTGGTTAGGCTACCAGGAATCACATTAACTAAAAGAACCTTGGCTCTTTCTCTCCAAGTGGCCATCAGATGCCAATCTCTGCTCAGCTAGTGGTGGGATTAAATAGCCACCATCCCTCTCTCTTTGCTGGGAACTTTGTGTGGCTGGAGCTTGCAATTACTGTCATGATTACTCTTGAGTTCCTGTGTGCATCTTCTCTGTTATGTCTGAAAAACACTTTCTTTGAAGTTAACTACAACTTTTGACTCTTCCCCTTTCTACAAAAGAAAAAAAAATTCTGAGCCATAGAGGAAGAGGTGTGATAAGAACATTGTCGGATTTAGGGCTGATTCCAACAAAGTTTTTTTTGTTTGTTTTTTGTTGTTGTTGTTGGTGGTGGTGGTGGTGGTGGTGGTGATGGTGGTGGTGGTAGTTTTTTTTGTTTTTTTTTGTTTTTTTGTTTTTTTTTTAATCTCTATGTTAGCCATTTGAGAGTCTCTGCATTTATTGTCTTCTAATGAAGGACAATCTTCTCTGATGATGGTTTCCAATAAGTTATTAAGAGTTCTAATTTTCTCTTACTTTTCTCTTATTTTTTCTCTCATATTTTGAGGTTTTAAAATATTTACCTCATTCTCCCCTTTTCCTATATCAAAACAATTTCATATTCCTCTTTTTACTCTATTTCAAATGTATGATCTGTAAAAATTAATTGTTATATGTGTAACAATTAACAATTTTTACATGCACACATATATGCTACACATACCAATATTAATATTACGCTCACTATCAGAACAATAGTACTGAGTTCTCCCCTATAGTCTATGATCAATCTAACCTGAGGTTCTTGGTTTCTTTAATGATTCCATGTACGAGCTCCATCTCATTGAGCTGGCATTTGATCCAATGAGAAAGTGGTTGGTTAGTCCCAAAATAGTTTTGTGACCATCACACCACAGGTTTATATTTTCACACTAGTCACCCTTGTACTGAAGTGTTTATAGCTGAGTAGCTTTAAGTCAGAGCTTTTATTACAGTAACAGTAATGAAAAGAAGAGAGTTGGTTAGACAACTATTGAATATTCTTAAAGTAGTATTTTGTTATGAGAATGATTTAAAATACTATTTTCAATTAATCAAAATAGTTTAAAAAATTAGTTTCAAATTACTTAGAAATAACTATAGTTTTTCATTGATTTTGAAGTTTTGCCAATGTGATAAGTTACTTTCTGTGATTTTCAAACTTTGAAGTTCACTGTTGTTTTCTCTGAGTGCTTACACAAACCTATTTATTAGAAGAGTCCCTCCTGAGTGTTTAAATAATATTTCCCCCAACTACTAGACATTAGAGTTTTACAAACAGCCACAAACCTCAATTTTTCATACAATTTATCCATTTTGAAATGAAATTAAATTAGTACATCTATTCACTTCTTGTGATGTTTTGTTTGTTTGTCTCTTTGCTTGTTTACTTAATTTTTGTTTGATAGTTTGTTTGACAAGTATTCTAGGCTGGCCTGAATCTCTTTATGCAAGTGAGGAAAACTGAGATCTCTATCCTCCTGAGTCTACCTCCTAAAATCTGGAATTGTATTTGTGACTCACCATACCGGCTCTTTGCATATACCTTATAGTATATATATATTATAATTTTTCTTATGCTACTCAATACGGTAATGTTTCCAGCTATTGGAACTTGAGTTGTATTGTTCATTCTATAATTGAAAGGCTTCCATGATTTTGTGTTTTAGGTAGTGAATTTAATATGGCTTGTGTGTGTGTGTCTTCCATGAAGAGGTGATTGGAGGATTGAGTGGGAGAAATTCCTTTTTAAATTTGCTTTTGAGGATGAAGGAGTAATTTGTGGTTTATAGGGCCTTCCTAAAGATAAACTTAATAGATAGGTTTTTCTTCTCTCTACTATCAAAGTAACCTTTTAAAATAAACGTCCTCCCCCTAAGGATACTGCATGGAAAGCAATGATATAGATTGAGCTTTTATTTGGGAAGACTTGGTCTCATGTAGCCAAGTGCAACCTCAAATTTAATATATAGTGGAAGATAACTTTGAGCTCCTTATCTTCCTCTATCCCTCTAATGATGATATTACATACAAGTGATATTATGATTGAGAAGTATGAATGGTTTTTAAATGTGGACCTTCATTATCTTGTGAGTATCCAACTACAATCTCTAATTCCCACATAACATTTTACCTTCATCGTTGATAGTAGTGATTCAGGGTTTTGGACATTCTTGGGAGTTCAGTACAGTGTGACTAAAGATAGATCTATCTTGTTTACCTTTGGATGAATTGGTAACTTGAGACTTTCTTTTTATGGATATCTGTACTCTGTGAAGAAAGCACTGGCTTTCTTCTCTGATTGTAGTACCATCTTCATTTCTCCACTGGAGTAGTAATATATGATGCTACATTACAAAACTATGACCTTGAGGCTGAAATATAACCAATCCTCCCTCTCTCTCACCTCTAGTCTCTCTTCACCAAACTCATTCTTGTTTCCTATTTTTCCCCCTGTCTTTTCTCCCAGGTTCCAGCATACCCTCACATAAACAAAACAAAACAAAACAAAACAAAACAAAACAAACAAAAAAACCCATCAAAGTCTGCTAATAACACATTTTTTGTAGGAAGATAAATTTTCTGTACTATATTATTAGTTCAATAAAAAGATGACTGTAAATCCATGTCTAAGAATCCCTGGTGATACCCCATTTCTTTGGAAATACTGCCTCTGACTTAAATGGTATATTACTGTCCTTCCTTCTGCACTAGATTTTCTTATTAAAGACCCTCTTGAAAGTTCAATATAACAAAAATGTAATTTGCTACAAATTCTGCCTTCATCACTACAAGAGCTCCTTGTACATAGAATAACCTAGTGCTGAATGTACTCTATCCCAGATACTGCATGTTAGTAAACCTTGGCCTTATGAAATCTTTGAAGTCTAAATAGACTTTGCATCAGCAGTCCTGCTGAGAGAGTCATAGAAACCCAAGTTAGGAATTTCTGATATAAATGTCACAAACCCTATTCATTCTTATTTTTTATTTTCTTTGCACTCTCGACTTTTGTCCAGAATCACTGACATTCTCCACCCAGTGCAACAGCTCAGAGAAAATGTGAAAAGAATCTGGAGAAGTACTATAAAATAATCTTCTCTAGGTTTGTAAAGATCGTTTCTCTGGGTGAAACAAGAGCCCCTTTTCTCCTTCAAGCTTCCTGCAGAGATGTTTCTCTCTAATGGTCATAAACAAAACACCAGCAGATGTGAGGATCAAGTCAATATCAATATCAAGGAGGTGGTTGTCATGGCAACTATAACCAAGGACCATCCTCTAAACATCCACGCCTACATCAGCATACACTCAGAAATTCAGGGCATTCAGGCTCAAAGGAATACAGAGACAGGAGCCAAAGGAGCTTCAGTACAGTACAGCAGGAGGAATCACACTAAAAGTTGAAAACTATGAACTCTTGTCAGAAGATTCACTTCTCTGCCCAGGCCCAGGGCTTGCTCAAGGCAGAATTATGAGAGGAAATATTTTCTGTGGCTTCCTTTTGTCTGTATGTACACTGAGTCCTGAATCAGATATATTGGAGGCTTTTTCATATTTTCCTTTTTTGCATCCCTCCTCACTTGTCTGTCTGACAAATTTTGATACTGTCAAGATAATATCACTTGTTCCCTCCTGGATTTGGCATATAAATGCCAAACTTTCTATTGCACCGGATGTTTCTCTTTCTGAAACTTCAGTTCTCAAATTCCCCAACCCCAATAGTGCACAATTCCTTTTGGATATTCACTTGATCCATGATGTCATCGATGAGTAACACATGAGAGGCATCTGTTGAAATTGGAAGACAGATCTCATGTGATCATTTCTCACCTTGGATATTTAAACTCGAAGGAGTACAATTAATTTCCCACCATTAAAATTGCACTGATAAATCCAGTTGTACATAATGAGGTATGTATATATTGTACAAAATGATTATAAGCAAAATGCATAAATAAGATGGGACCCAGTAAAACATGAAAAAGACATGCAATTAGAAAGGAATGTTGGAAAAAGATGTTGGAAAGTTGTAGATTAGATAAGATGAAAATACATTATGTAAGTATGTAAAATTCTCAAAGAATAAAATGCTTTTAAATAGAAATGGGCTTTTACTGATAAAAAGTTTTGTTGCAAATATTCATTTTCCTTCCCTAACTGCCCACCTTTGTAATTTCGGATACAGAGTTTCAGGAGGCCAATGATATAAAACCTAAGTGGATAAAGGATGTGCATTTTAAGGTTGCAAAGAGTTGTTGAATGCATGTTTCCAAATGTAATGTCAAAGAAGAAGGCAAATATGAATGAATATATATAAACAGTTTTTATCATAAGCATCTTAAATATTATCTTATATAAATTTAACTGTCTTCTTCATAATTAATGACATGACTGGGATATTTCAGGCAGTCAGCTCAGTAACTAACATACGCAATACACTTAATACACTTATGTTTCATTTCTTCATGTCTGCACAATCATAATCACAAAATGCCTAACAAAATGAACTTGAAGAACTTTGCATTTGTTTTTTTTTTGTTTTGTTTTGTTTTTTGGTTTTGTTTTTTTTTGTTGTTTTTTTTTGGTTTTGTTTTTTGTTTTTTGTTTTTTGTTTTTTTGAGACAGCATTTCTCTGTGTAGACCTGGCTGTCCTAGAACTCACTCTGTAGACCAGGCTGGCCTCAAACTCAGAAATCCGCCTGCCTCTGCCTCCCAAGTGCTGGGAGTAAATGTGTGTGCCACCACTGCCTGGCCGGAACTTTCCCTTTTAAAAAAACTTTTCTGAGATTCTCTTAGCCATAATCTGCCCTAAAAAAAAAATCTCTAAGACCCCCTGATAGACTGACCTACACAGTTCTCTTTTCATAGCACCCATTTATTAATGAACAGGGAGGGGAGTATTAAAATATTCTTTTTGGGGAATAGGATTTGGAACTTGTAAAACTATCAAACCTCTTCCTTCTGAGCAGTGTGTACAGCACTTTCCAGAGCTCTGAAACTTCACTGGCTGGAGGAAAAGCTCAGCTCACTTACAGTTCGATTTTTCTATATCATGTAACCAAGCTATGTGTTAGCTTTGACAATACGATCTTATCTTCTTTTTCTGGTGGGTAAGAGTCTATATTGTGAGATTCTCTGGAGACTTACTGACCAACAACCCATAAGGTGGCGTACTATCCCCCTATTGTTGGCATTAGGCTTTTATTTATTCACTCATGGCCTCAGTGAATAGCCCCCTCCCTCCATACAGGGTATTTTGTTTCAAACTTTTTTAAATATTTTATTTTTAACTTGGTAACTTACATATTATTTTATTTGTTGTTAAACACAATGACCAAAGCAACTCTGAAAAAGGAAGTATTTAAAGGGAGTCTAGTTAGAGGTTCAGAGGATTAGTTCAAGGCTATTATAATGTGAAATGTAGAAATTGCCAGGCAGGAACTGTGATGGAGAAGTAGCTAAGGGTTCCCATCCTGATCCACAGAAAAGTGACACTTCACCAGACCTGGGCTTTTGAAATATCAAAGCCCACCCCAGTGGCACACCTTCCCCAGTAAGGCCATACCTTCTAATCATTTCCAGTCATTTCCTCTAACTGGGTCCAGACATTTAAACATATAAGACTATAGGAGACGTATTTATTCAAATGGTCACATTTGGTTTTAAGATAGAAGGCTTCCGTATACCTTTTCCATTACCCACTCATTTTAGATAACCCTTTCACCTCTGCCCTGGCATCTTATTCCCCATTGTTTAGACCATAATACTTACAGTTTCTCCACTCCTTACTTTTATAATATCCATGTTTTACTATCCTCTCCATTGAGATATCCTTCTTACAATGGTGTCCTTTGAGTTCCTCATCATATTCATTATTGGCATTCCTTATCTCTTTCTCTGTCAGTAAGATCCAATATCACAACACAGTACCTTCTACAAAAGTACATAATTTCTGTGAGTGAAGTGATGCATTGAACATGATTATATTAATAAAATGTACCTCAGACATATTCAGATATCTGAATAAATTGTCCAAATTATCCTGAAGAAATTGAGATTTTTTTTTGACTCATTGTAACCATTTATTTTCAGGTAGTAATTTTTTATTTTAAGTATTTTTATAAGTTGTAAAAATATGTTCAAGATAAACAACTTGTGTACGTCTTTGCATGTTAATAGATCAAAAGAGTAATCACCAATATATGGAGAACAAAATTAAGAGTGAACAATTTTATTTAGATATCTAAATGAAAATGTTTTGGAGTTGATCATAAGGACAAAGATTTCTTAGTAAATATTTGATTTGCTCAGAGTTTCTGAGTAGTGTGTGGAAGTACACACACACACACACACACACACACACAAATATATATATATGTACATACACATATATGTATATAAGTATATAATATGTCCATAAATAAAATATCTGGGCTAGTTATTCTAATATATGCCTGTGAATGATAGAGGTCTTCAAAACTCTATTACACTTAACAGTAGAATAAGGAATGCTAACTTATTTCTGAATTTTTGGTCCATTGGTGTTTCCACTATTTTAAGTTGGAACTTGAAATATGCTTCCCAGACATGTGTATAATTTTCCCACTCTGTATTTTTTCTCTGCAGGTATGCCTTCAAGTGACAGGTCATAAGAAGAACCATGATATGATCCTATCTCTAATACATTGTTTTATAATTTCCCAATTTATTGTTATTCCATGTAAAGCTCTGAGTTTCTGAAGCAGTGAGCTGAGCACAGAAACAGGCAGCAACATTATAAGTTTAGTACTGTTTCTAAAATTATAGAATCCCCAAGATGACCTAGTGATTTAATTAACTCATATTAGAAAAATATTGGGATAGGAGTAAGAACTAGTGATTTTCACTTATTTTTAATTGAATTTCTGAATGCAATCAGCCTCTATCACTAGGTGAGCTCTTATAAGTAATGTGTGTTATCTTAAATATGGGGGTTTTAGTATCTAATTTTATAGTAATAGGAGAAATCCTGACAAATTTTCTATTCCAGTAATTGCAAAAGCATATATTTCATCTGACATTTGAAGATATCATCACTGCAGAACTCTTTAATAAGGGGGACGCACAGCTTTTATGTGAGCAGCCCAACACTACCGTAGCATTAATCACCTAAGCAGAATTAGTTACATAACAGAATCCAAACTGTAGTGATGCAACAAGATGGGAAAGTGAATGTGGGAAACACTTGGTTGATAAGATGTGAGGTGCTTTTATATTATAGAATATCAGAAAAAAAGGAAGAAGAAAGATTGCTTAGAACTACCCAACAAAACCCCACAGGTTAAGTACTCAAACACCAGAAACATGGTGTCTCAGAGGCTAGAACATGAGATATCTTAAAGACAGACAAGGTGGCTCCTGGTAATAATTCTCTGCTTCTCTTTCAGGTCCTGTTCTCCATGTCAATTCTTAGCAAATCAGGATGCTCCCCTCTGAACTTCTTCAATCTAATGTTTCCCTTAGAGGCTCTGAATAGTATCATTTTAGAGCTAAGGCTTTCAGATATAAAGTTTGGGAGACAGGAGCCTTCATTCCAAGTCAGACAAGAAACTATTGGAGATTTAACAATCAGTAATAAATGTTCACTTATACTTCAAACACTTGACTAAGCATTGACAGGACCACACTGACTCTGTCCAGGTACACAGTGTGCAATACAATGCTGAGGATTCTCAGGAATAAAAATCAACCCATATACACTAAAATTACTTAGTAGTGAATCCAAGGAGAAATTTGCAACTATATATATATAGTTGCAATATATATATATATATATATTGAAAAATCCACATAAGGTAGTTTGGCTAAATCTTTAGTGACTGGGAAAATCACACCAGGTCGCTTCCTGGGTTAAGCCCCCCAGGCTCTATGATGCTAGAGCTTATTTCTGTGGTACTCCTTCTATGGTACAGATACCCTGTGATTTGATGAGCAGATTTCTTGGATGCCCTATATTGACTCTTAATATACTAGGCCTCTATACACATACAATTAGCATTCTCTTTGGGCTCCTCCTCTTGGCTTGGGCAGTGACTTTTCGTGTATAAAATCTACTATGTCCCTAATAATCCTGCCTTCTAACTTCCCAAGAGGAATTGAATTTGAATGAGTGAATTAAGAATCTTCCTTCAGCTTAGCAATCTACTTCTATTCATTTGTTTATTTGCATTTACTCTCTAATTTTTTATTTTATTCTTGAGATTGTAATATGATTACATCATTTCTCCCTTCTTTTATCTATTTATTTTTTTATTTAATTTAAAATAATAGTTACATATACATTTGTGTATTTTTAAATTAAAAAAAATACATCCTGCTTAGTCCATATAGTGTTCTTGTATATATGCTCTCATTGCTGACCATTCAATATTAGTAACCAGTTGGTGTGCCCTTCCTTGGGGAAAACATTTCTCTCAGTTATAGTTTGCCATAGTTATTCCTTTGTTTGCTGTAGTTCGTGTGTAGGGATGAGGCCTCATGTGCTTCCCTGCCCATTCACTTTGGCTTCCTGATTCACCTTATGTTTAGACAGACATATTAGTATTGTAACTTCTGACAATTCTAGAAGACACAGTCTCACAGTAGAGTTCCTTATTCTCTGATTCTTAAAATCTTTTCATTTTATTTTTATTTTTAAGAAGAAAATATTTAAAATTTAGAAAACTAAGCCAATTATCAGCTTGAGAATGTGACACTTTATATGAATTACTCATACAATAAATATTATATATTCAAAAATAATCATGAAATATATGGTATGCTAATATTTTGGTTACTACTAAATAAAGGATTAGGGTTTAAAGTTAATATGGAACTGACACATTAGTAAATAAGCAGTAAAATTCACCTAAATATTAGCTGTATTTTTAAAAAATAGAATTAAATATTTTGAGTATTTTAAGAAGCTGAAACAAGTCAGCAACTAAAGAAAATAGAAAACTACCAAAAAGTAAACTTTAAAAAATTACAAATTCAAAGGATGTCTACATGATTGAAAATTAGATACAAATATTTAGCTTCCAAAAGAAAAAAAACATTTAAAAATAGGTAGTATCGAGTTAATCAAAACAGTAATAAAGCTCTCTCTCTCTCTCAGAGAGAGAGAGAGAGAGAGAGAGAGAGAGAGAGAGAGAGAGAGAGAGATTTTGGTTTTTCGAGACAGGGTTTCTCTGTATAGTCCTGGCTGTCCTGGAACTCACTCGGTAGACCAGGCTGGCCTTGAACTCAGAAATTCACCTGCCTCTGCCTCCCAAGTGCTGGGACTAAAGGTGTGTGCCACCACCGCCTGGCAGCTCTAGATATTTTTAGCCTAAGAATGAATCACTGCAATTTGTAATTTTGGTTGAAGATTACAAAAATAAGGAAAAGGCATCAAAAGTGATGACCTCAATGATTATTAATTATGATGCTATATTGT
>JADRCD010238622.1:0-14645 GCA_019843815.1 Montemys delectorum
TGAAATTTTGAAATAGTTTGTTACATGCAAAATTTGACTTCTGCGTATTTAGAACTCCTACATGAAGAATTTTCTGTTCCTTTATAATATGTTCCCATGGTATTTTGAATCTAGATCTATTACAATGTCTCTAAATTGGTAAACTCTCTCATTCAAATGTGCCTCTCTCTTAAATACTAAGTAAGTTTGCCATAGGTCATGCTCATTGCATGCCATTTTTAATTCTCTTGTCCTTAAACTAGGACATGACATAGCTGAGAGTTCACAAATCTGCATTCATAATGAAACGGGTTTCTACATTTCTTTGGAATATTTATAAGAAAAGGTATTCAACAGACTTAGAAACAAGTCCAATATGAGAGGTTTGAAGAATATATATTCTACTCATCATAGTGCTTTATTTCAGGATTTGAAAAATCTCCATTTGAAGACTAGGAAAAGAGGATGGCTATTACAGATTACATGTTTGTTTAACTTTAAATGTTGAAATTTTAGTCTGTATCAAATGTGGATGTTGGAAGATAATTAGATAATGAAGACAAATGGGGTAACTTTTTTTGAGAAGGTAACTAGAAATCTCTCATGCTTTCATTCTACCATGAGAAATATAAGGAGTCCATTAGTCTACAGTCCAGAACAAGGCCCTTTGCAGAACATAGCCCACTGATATGTGACTCAGCCATTAAGCTTTCAGGTGTGAGAAATAAATTTCTGTTAACATTATCAATTCATCACCCAAACTTTGACACTGGAATATACAGACCGAACTAACAAAAGTGTCTCACAGGACTCTACAGGTAAAGCCTTCAAATTGATATAGGCTTTAGCATGTTCTAGAGTCTTCTGCCTTGTACTACTACAAAAGATTGATACTTACACCTTCAAGAACATAAGTATTCTTCTACTACAAATTGATAGCAGTATGATGCAAACTAAGAGTAATAGCATCGCTTATATGGAACATCATTTCTAAGGAAGATGAAACAAATAAATGTATGCAAAACTATTTGTACCTCAAAAAGTACAGTCAGTTTTTCAATACCAGGCATTATTTCTTTATTGGTAAGCAGATTTCAAGTCCGATTAGAGAGCTGTTGATTACCACCAAGGTCTGCATGCCACTGATATACCATTGAGGTTAATGTGGCTTGCTCCCATGGCCGTAATTCATGGGAATTATAACTGAGAAGGACTGTTAGTTTCTTCCCTGCAATAGAAGCTTGCGTGGTACCTTCTGGTACTATGAAAGATAGCCCTTAGGGAGGAAGCTTCCCAGTTAACTAACCAGTTAGCTAGACCTAGTGAAGTCATGGATCTTAGAGGAAACCCTACCACCACTACTTTAATAAATCAGCATAATCTCTAACAGTACTCGAAGTATTTGTCCTTATACCCACGGATAGATGTAGTCTTCACCCCTTGTCAATGAAAACTCTCTTTAAAGCGGAGAGCATTCCAGAATACCACAGCTGATCAAAATGAAGAGTTGTGAAGTCCAGTCCAAATAGATACATCTATAAAATATCCCTGAACCTGAGACTCAGGAAACAATGTAGAGAAGAGTGGGGAGGAGAGGGAAGAGAAAAATGCTAAGAGACAGAGGAACAGGGAATTTGATATAAGATTGTATCTTCATGAAAGGTCAGTAGCCCTTTTAGCTGAAGAGTTGTTGGCACAAAATATAACCAGTAGCTCAAAAAACAAAACTAAGCAAAACAAAACAAAAAACCATGAGCAGTGAGACACTGAGATGTGCTTCATTGTTCTTGCCCTTGCGGCTACAGTTTATCATCTCTGGACTTGATGCTATTGAGACAATTTTCTATATAAAAGTATTGCTTAGGAGTTTTTTTAGTATGCAAAATAAAATGTCGAATTAAAAAAAAAAAAGAAATGTGTAAAGCTACACACTACTAGTGTATTTTCCTCAACACTAGTTGAACAAGGATGACACCAATATACATTCTAATTGGAACAGAAGGTAGAGTTAGCCATACACAGAGAACTACAGGCAAATAACAAAGGCTACAAAATGCCTTCCACAGGGAAAGGGAGTACACACACTTACCAAGGCAGTTGTAAGGAAGATATAGGACAACTTGTACTTCTGTCCTTCCACCATAGGACCTCAGGGATCAAACTCAAATCATCAAGCTTAGTAACAGATGGCTTTATTCAGTGAGCCCTCTCAATGGCTTATTTATTTATTTATTTATTTATTTATTTTTAAATAAAAATACCATGACAGGAATGACCCAAAAGGCAGAAAAAAATCAATCCTGCCAAACAGAAAAGTGATAAATACAAAAAGGCAATAAGATCAGACACAAAAATCTCTGCCTAAATTTATATAGAAGGATAGGCATTTTGTTTCTACTAACACACCAGAGGCCAAATGTGGGGCACAGGGTGTGTGATAGGAATTACTGAACATCTTCCTCTTTACTTCCTTCAGTGTCTTTGTGAAACAAGAGACTTAAGCACTCCTAGACTAGGAGAGTATATGCCTAGATGCAATCGGTGAAATTCAATTTAGAGCTGACCATCAACTGTCATGTAATTAGTAGGAGAGATCTTATGAAGCACAATTGGCACTATTATGTTAGTTTCAAAAATAAAAATTGCTCCAACCTTTCCAATACTTTGTAGCATGTCATCCCCACATCTCCTGGCACATTTATGATTTCTATAAGAACGAATGCAAAAACTGTCTTGAGGATTGACACAGCCCATCTGCTTTAAAATAGCTGCTATTGCAAAATGCCATATTTTCTCCTAACATTCTTTTACACAAAAGCATACTGAAAAAAAAAGCAGGTATTATAAAGAAATGATCAGTTTGGAGTATTTATCTATGTAAGATGATGAGGCTTTAAAAATCTAAATTAGTTTGATAATAGAAAACTAGCTAGTTCAAGTTTTTCCCCTAATGCATGATTCTTAGAATTTACCTGATGAAGCATACCTATTTTCTTTTTAGTAATGAATCTAAATGTAATCTATAGTAGCACATGACAAAACAAAACAAAACAAAACAAAAACAGAATTTCTGTTTTGTAAGAATAGGATTTCTGTTCCAAAATTTAAAAATGAAATTAAAGATAGAGGCAATTAGAGGAAAATATGAGAGTTTTCTAAATATTATACAGATCATGGATGAAAAACTGCTTCTAAGTGCACAGAATCCTGTTATTGTTTCAAATTTGCCAACAAGTGTTTTCATGTCTTAGGTAAAGCAGTATCATGACTTCTGTGCAGAGGAGCCTCTCCCATTTCAATTTAAAGTAATGGTGTGAGCAATTTCACTCCATTACTTCTGTCTCGAATAGGTTCACAGCATCCATGCTAATGTCTACCAACAACACATGAGAAGAACAATGGCTTCTCATTTGTATAATGGGCTTGAGTGAGATGGAGGTTGTTGTCATGGATGAATAAACGAAGTGATTAAAATAATTGCTAGTACCCAGATATATAAGGTAGAATAGCAAATGTAAGAAAAGCAATTTTGTATCATGTGGACAATCTCTTAACAGTGCACACAGAAAGCTCATTCTTGTTGCACATGTACCTTATCACACATCTCATATATCTGAATCACTGAATCTGTGCTATTTTTAGTCTAAGTGTAAGGAAACAGTAAGGTTGAAATTTCTCATATATAATTTGTGGGTCTCTTACTATCAGTGATATCAATTCAATGACTCTTCTCAAATTAAATGCAAACATTAAATGTTTGAAAGATCTTAAATGTAAGGAAACAGTGAGGTTGAAATTTCTCACCATATAAAATTTCTGGCACTCTTACATTGATATCAATTCAATGACTCTTCTCAAATTAAATTCTAAAATTAAATTCTAGAAAGATCTAAGTATACTAAATGTCTGTGATTCAGTAGTATACACAAATACATACCTAGTATGTATTGTACTATTTTTACAAATTCTAAATAGAAATATCAGTTCAAAGACTAAAATCCGAATAAATATTCTAGTACATGATTATATGCAGATGAATAAAGTATAAAGATAAATACATATGTAATTGGCTTTCTCTATTTTATAATAAACTCATTGTGTGTATGGCAATTACTCAGACCTTTGAATACATAGTGAACATGCTTGTTTATTTGAATCAGAAATATTTTTCTTCCTGATTTTGATATTGAAGAATATTTAAAATTCTTTAAGATGTAAAGACATGAAGCAAAATAAGACATTCAGCACCTAAGCTATACAAGTTTATTTTGTTATATAATTTTTAAAATGAGAGATAGGTGCAGGGAACCAGTTCTGCACCACAGTCTGTCATTATCAGAGAAGCTTACTCCTGCAGAAAGTGGGAAGAAATAGAGAGACCGACAGCCAAACAGGGTGAGAAACCTTGGAACACTCATCCCTAAAAGGGATCATCAAATCCCTCTCCTCAAGGTTAAGGAAACTTTGTAAAGAGAAAGTGGAAAGGATATCAGAGCCAGAGGAGATGAAGGGCATCAAGAAATCAAGGTCTTCTAGACACAACAGGGCTGGAGCATATATGAATTCCTGAAGACTGTGGCAATGTACACAAAATTTATGTGGTTCTGCATCAGATGGGTTCCTAGAGCTGAAAGGGGAAGTGGACACATGTTTCCATCCCTAACTCAAAAGCTAACTTCAATTCATAGCTACTTGAAAATGATAAATTAATTTTCTCTAAGGGACTCTTGTTGGTGAAACAAACCATGCCCCATGAGTAGATGGGTACCCATGCCCAAGAATGGATTGTCAACAAAAACTCAATAGGATCTTTGAAAGTGCCTTGTCACATAACGTTAATTGAGGCATTTTCTCTACCTTACAGATTCTTTGCATACCTGTTATGGTTTCCAGTTTGGGGCTTTTATGGAATTCCTGTGTGTGCTAGTGTGTGTACCTGTGTCTACATGTTTCTTGAGCCTTTTTCTTTGGTTCTTTTTATTGTTCGGTTGTAGGGGTTTTTTTTCATATTTTTATTGGTTTGTTTTAAATTTATCTTATTTGATTATTACTCCTTAGATGTCTTTTTGGTTTCTAATGAGAGACAGAGCAGGTATGTTTCTGGACTGAAGGGGAAATGGGAGACAAACTAGGAGGAGTAGGAGGAGTTTTGCCTAATGCCAGCCAAAGGTGTCAGAGCTACAACTGGGTTAGACACACTTAAATTGTAATTCATGAGCTGCCAGAGCTTCAGTGTCCCTATAAGAAGAATGAAGATTTTTGGGGGGCCACAGAATATTTCTTGGAACAGCAGGCTAGCCATTTTTATGAAGTCTTGGCAAGGAGCATATCCATATCAAAAATGGAAAAGGTTTTAAAAGAGTCGTATCCCACTTACTAACCATACCCACAGAAATTTCTTCCATCCTTGCTTTTGTCTAAGATGGAGAGGGTAATATTCAAAATCTAAAGTGTGGGTAATTTAAGAGAACTAGTAATTCTGTGGTCATTGAAAGAAAAGAGCAATAGGACAAAGTTATGCCACTGAGATATTTTAATACAAGCCTTAGACAGGCCCTCTCAAGGACTATAGTTAATAGTAACATTGCAGAATTTCTTTTCCTAATCCATACTTCACCATTATACCAAAAGACATAGTACTAACAAAGAGTTATAGCTGATGAGCTTCATGACATATGGTCCAGCTATGCTCTTCCTGGGCATATGCCTAAAGGACTCTAGTCTGTCATGGATATACTTGCATATCCATATGATTATTTTATTTTTAATAGCTCATCTCATTATTTTTGTTCTTTTATTTATTCTTCTCTCATATATTATATTCCAACCTGAGTTATCACTACCTCTACTCCTCCCAGTCCCATCTATACCTCCTCTCTTCTCTGGACCCATTCCTCCTCTGTTTTTCTTCAGAAAAGAACAGGTCTCCCAGAGATATCAATTGACCATAGAATTAAAAGTTACAATAAGACTAAGCACATAGCTCATATCAAAGCTGGACGAACTTACACAATCATGACATATATGCAGAGGACCTAGCACAGAGCCATGCAGGCTTCATGATTGTCATTCTGTCTCTGTGAGCCCCTATGAGAACTGCTTAGTTGATTCTGTGGGTAGTGTTCTCCTGATGTCCTCTACTTCTTTGACTTCTGCAATCCTTTCTCCCCATCTCCACAAGGATCCCAAAGCTCTACCTAATGTTTAGGTGCAGGTCTCTGAATCTGCTCCCATTGGCTGCCTGAGGAAGCCTTCTCTGATGTCTTTTGGGCTACAAATCTATGAGTATAACCCAATATCATTAGGAATTATTTCAAGTGTTTTCTTTTCTTTTCTTTTCTTTTCTTTTCTCTTCTCTTCTTTTCTTTTCTTTTCTGTCATGTTTGGTTCTCTCCTTGTTCTCTGAGCAACCAAGTGTCTGGTTCCTGGTCATCTAGGCAATGTTAACCATGGGCTCCCTTTCATGGCCTAGAACTCAAGTTTGATCAATGTTGGCCACTCCCACCATTAACAAGCCAAATCTTATAGTCAGGATATATTGTCATTCAAAGGTTTTGTACTAGTTCCAATACTGGCACCCTTTCCTGGTTACAGAAGATGGCTGGTTCAGACTCCTTATTTCCCATTACTAGGAGTCTTTGCTAAAATTTTCCTTACAGATTCCAGGACATTTCTACTGCACTGGATTTCTACATTGTTACCCAGATGCCCACAAATTCCATTTATCTATTCTGGTATTACAAGGATCTTCCTTGGAAAAAGAAATAGGTTTTGTGAGTAGGCATGAATGCACTATAAGGAAACATATTATGCATCATTGTAATAAAAATATAAAACAAAAATTCTAAATCTTATTACATATACAAGCTCAGCTTTCAATAAAAACAAGAAAGTTAAGTTCAAAAAATACAACCCTAAGAGCTATAATCTCAGACTCAGATATCACAGGGATTAAAATTATCAGAAAGAGCAAAAAATCACTGTGATTTAGTTGAAGGTTCCAATTGAGAAACTAACTAGTAGTAAGACCATGTACTAGTAGTAAGACATGTATACACAGTATATATAAATAGTTGAGAGCAATTGCTTGGATAAAACTGTTGCAACAAATGAATAAAAGAATGATTTCTGCAGCTTTCTAATAGCCTAGACAAATCTGAAGAAAGAATCAATATGGATAAGCGTAGGTCCAGAGATATACTGAAACTTAATGCAGAGAGGGAAATAATAACAAGGCAGCATTTACAAATGTCGAATTTATAAGAAATGTGGATAAAGTGTATGTCAAGTGTGCAACTTGCATGTAATTTAAACAACAGAGGAAGAAGAAGGAGAAAATAGAACAGAAAATAATGTGATATTATTGACTCAAGTTTTACAAATAAATGAGACACTTTAAAACCAAATGATACCAAGAATCTCAGAGAAACTCAAACGGGATAAATTTAACCAAACAAAATGAAGTGTCTACATTTAGGCATGTCATGTACCTATTGAAAACAATCAAAGATGAGATCTTTTAGGAAAACCTAGAGGTATTGAAACTTCTTTAAACAAACATGAATGTAGAATTTCATCATTCTTAAGTCAGCCTTGCAGCTTGTTAAAAAAAAAACAAAAAAAAAAACCTTTTCAGAACTATTGAAGATATTGTCAGAAATCAATATAAAGAAAGAAAACAAGGAAAGGATAAAATAAAAATAGAGCCCTCCATTCTTCTTATTCGTAACTAATTTAAATGAAAATCTTATTTAGCATTAACAGTGTATTAGATGATTATGACTCAAAAGCAAGTGAAAGTAATCCTACAGGAAGGACAGAGGAACCAGAAATATTCTAGAAGAAAGTTTTAGCAAAATATGAAAAGAAAGTATATTATTTTAAGATGGATTTAGGGTCAGTAAAATTTGTGTTGTAACTGGGCAGTGGTTGCATATTCCTTTAATTCCAGCAGATAGGAGGCAGAGGCAGGCAGATCTCTGAGTTTGAGGCCTGTAAATGTAAAGGTTGCTTTTATTTCCTCAGATAAAGAGATGAGTTGAGAGTCATACCCAAGCTTTATGAATATTTGGCTTGGGTTGATCCCAGATTGTTTCTATATAACTATCCCTAGGCCTAGCCCTAGAAGCATCTAGCCTCCATACAATCTAATTTTCTGTAAGCGCAGACCATAATGGCTTCAGGGTCTAGCATCTATCTGCTAACCTAGGCCTAGAATGTTTTAACTTCTGAAACTTAATGCTGAATATATTTACCCTTTTTAGCTCTTTCTGAACTCTGGTTGATTGGGTCAACTCAGCTGCTCTGGCACAAACTCTTCTCCAAGCTGACTGATTCAAACTGGCTTCTCTCAGCTTCTGACTGAATTGTTCTGCTTGCCTCGGGTTAACTCTGACTATCAGTTCTAATCTTCTAGCTCCTTCTTACTCTCTTGTTTGTTTTGTCTTCATCTGAAGCTTTTCTCTGTAAAATTATGTGTGTAAAACTGCTGCTTTCCCTTCCTGTCCTTCTCCCTCTTCACCCCCTCCTCACCCTTCCCTTCTTCCCTCTCTCTCTCTCTCTCTCTCTCTCTCTCTCTCTCTCTCTCTTGATCTTTTGTTCTCTGTGCTGCCCTTAAGTAGCCTTTCTTTTCTTTGCTGTTCTCCTGAGAGTTGGGCGTATCCTATCTCTGACTAATTCTGGCAGATCATTCTCTGATTCATTATTTTGCCCCTCAATTAGCTGTCACTTTCAAACATGGCTGCTTTCTTCTACAAACTAACCTTACCTATATTGTTAGGAATTAAAGATGTGAACTAAAAGCATGACTGTATTCCATCCAGACCATATTGTAATCCAGAGAATGTCTCCATTCCAGCTGGACCACATACACCTAAAAGGTCTTTGGATGTGATCCCTTGACAGAACAACCATGTTGATTGATTGAAATTTCTCTATGCAGGCCAGCCTGGTCTACAAAATGAACTCTAGGACAGCCAGGGCTACATAGAAAAACCTTGTCTCAAAAATAAATAAATAAATAAATAAATAAATAAATAAATGAAACAAAATGTGCAATGAAAATAAAACAGTTTCAAAAATGGGAGATAGTGATCCTATTACTGCACACTATCAATTTAAATATGAACAGTCTAGACATCCTAACTAAAAGATAGTGTCACCTTAAAACAAAGTGAGAATTCACCACTTTTTTTCTACAAGAAACCAACCTAAATTAAAAGACAAGAATGAGGAAAGATGAAAGAAATTAAGTAGCTATTACCTGATATTATTATCAATTTACTTCAATAGAAAGTGCTGTCAGAAATACATATTTTCTTTTTTTTCTTGATTCAATTATTTTGTTGTTTTTGAGGCCAGATCTCAATAGTAAACCTAGGTCAGCCTTGAATTTGTGGCAGTGCTCCTGCCTTAACCTCCCAAATTCTTAAAAGCAAACTAACATAATTTCTACAAGTATATTCTCAGAGTTGTTCAATATTAGGTAAAGAAAGATAACTAATAATTAAAAATCTTAAAGCATGAACAATCATGCTGAAATGCTTGATATTTTGAGTCCAGGGAGTACTTAAGGAAGTATAATGTCAATTTTTCAGGCTTTCTTCCAGAAAATAGAAGCAAAAATAAGAAAATTTCAACTCACTGTATAGAAAGAGGATTTGCCAAAACAAAATAGAGAAATTATTAAGATTATAGACCAATATATTTTATAAATATATAATGAAAAGCCTTATTTGCTACTAAAGTGTTAATAGCAAATAAAGTTCAATAATATGTTTTTTAATTGTAGGTATTTACGAAATGGAATTTATTCCAATTATACAAGACTGGTATAAGCATCAAAGGTCAATAAATAAAATTAACTTATCAATGCCCTAAATTTAAGTATATATCAACACATATAGAAAGCACATTTGACAAAAATCTAACACTCATGTACAACATTGTTGGCCAATTGAATAGACATCTTCCTTTCGGTGAAAAATATCTCTAAAGTTTAACACTGACTTTATACTTAATAATGAAACTTAATGCTTCTAATAAAACAGGAAAAATGTGAATAGTATATCTAAGTCCTGCTGCCCAAAGCATAATGGAAGATTTAATTTAACCACAGTAATGACAAAAATATAATATAAATTGTGTATATAATTTTTAAAAAGTAACCCACATTGTATCAGTTATTTTTCTATTGCTATGATAAAACACCATGACCAGGGCAACTATTACTTAAAAAATAAAGCATTTACTTGAGCTCATGGTTTTAGGGGATAGAGTTCATGATGGTGGAGTGAAGGCATGGTGGCAGGAATTGCTGAGAACCATAATCTCTAACAGCAAACAGAAAGAAGACAGGAAGATGATGCAAAGAGTACTGGGCTTTTGAAGATTCAAAGTATCTATGACACACCTTGTCTAACAGGGCATGTCTCCTAATCCTTCTCAGGAAGTTCCATCAACTAAGGACCAGGTATTTAAACATTTGGGACTGTAGTACCATTCTCTTCCAAAATACTGTAGGTGTGATTTCCTGTAAAGAAAACAACCCATTTAACTTCATTAACAAATAAAATTATTTTCTAAGAAAAATTGCCATAAAGCTATAAAAATATTTAAGTCAAGATTATACAAAAGTCAATAGCTTTAACATAAAATCAGTGAACTCATAAAATTTAAAATTTGAAAAATATAACTTATAACATCAAAAAAGGAAAAATATATTCATATTGATATAAATATATCAAATACAAAAAGATAAGGAGGATATAAATAAATATAACTATACTCTATGATCATAGATTGGAAGACTATTACTAAAATGTCATTATTCAATTTGATTGCAGGATGTAGTGCAGCACCAATAAAAATCTTACCATAATTTTCATATAAAAAATGTTTACAAAGTTTATGTGGAAAGAAAATATGTAGACATATCAAATGGTACTAAAAGAAAAAATGGTGGACACACATTACCTTCTTTGAAAATTTACTGTAAGACAGCAACAATCATTGTGGCATGTTATTGGTTGAAAAAAAAACCAAGGAGCCAAGGAATTGACCAATATAAATATAATCAACTGATTTTTGGCAAAACCATAAAGGCAATTCAATGAAGAAAGGATAATCTTTGCAACTGATGTTAGGACAATACTATATTTTTATAGGCTTATGTTGGACTTTCTTAGATGTTATGTTCAAATTTGAATTCAAAAAGGATTGTTTAATTTTTTTAAATTTCAGAAAAAAAAGGAGAAAAATTTATGTGAATTTAATTTGGTTATGTTTTTCTAGATAGAAAAGTTATAATTTAAAAAAAGAATGTGGTAAAATTGTGCTTATTAAAATTAAAATTCTGAATTATAAACTTTGTTAAGGAGATTTTTAAAAATCCAGATAATGGTAGAACCATTGGCAACAACTATAAGTTTGTATGCTAGATATACAGAGAATTATAATTCAACAGTAAGACAACTTATAAGAGAGTAAAAATTGACTAATCAAAGTGAAGAATGCACAGCAGACTGTCATTGCTTTCAGAAATGCAAATCTTACCTAGCTTCAGATAATTTTTTTATGACTCTGAAGATAATCTTAACACACGACTTAACAGTTGCAATCCTAGGCATTCACCAAGAGATTGAAACTTATATTCACAGAAAAAACTGCGTTCATGTCTATTGAGAGAAGTTTTGTTCATAGTTGCTCCACAATGAAAGCAGTCAGGGTGACCTTGATTGGATGAATAACGTAGGCTCATACTAACAATGGGATGTTATTCCATAATAGAAAAGGACATAAGATATCCAGCAACCCTGAGCCACATTTAAACATTAAATACATATTGTTAAGAAAAAAATACCAATTTGAAAAAGTAATGTATTGTATGATTCTATAGGATATTTTATTAAAGAGGCAAAAGTATAGATACAATAGAGTTCATCAGATACCAGGCAATCATTTGAATAAGAGAAACACTTTTTTTTTTTTTTTTTTTTTTGGGTCAGGGAAAAGATTTTGTATGCTATTATATCCATTTGTTAAAGCCCATAGACTGTTAAAGCAAAAAGGGTGCACCTTAATGCATGAAAATTTAGTAAATCAACAGACTTTAAAGAGAATCCAGAATGTGCCTAAATTAATTCAAGTGTATTAAAAGTATATAAAATACCTTTACTGAAGGAGATGACAGGAACGACGGGAGCAAGTCCGAACTTAAGGAAATTTAGTAAAGGCTGAAAGGCTTAAGACTCAAGACAAAACAAAATCTGTATAATCCTTGTGATTGATTGAGTTCTGCCTCATAGCTTGTTCTCTCCCCCCCCGCCCACCCCCAACTCTCCCCCCCTCTCTCTCTCTCTCTCTCTCTCTCTCTCTCTCTCTCTCTCTCTCTCTCTCTCTTAAAATTGGAATTTTAGGTAAATGAATGATCTGTAGTAGGAAACAAGATTCTTAATATTAGAATGAGAAGTTAGACAAGCAGATTAAAACAACTAAAATGAGCTGTTGGCTAACAGATGAGAGTTGAGCCATCAATATGAATAAGATTTGAGATTTGAGATGAGCACCAATGATCCACATTAAGAGAGTTCAGAGCTTTTCTTGCTTTGTCAGGTGAAAGACCCTTTTACAAAATAATAATAATAAATATTACTATTATTACAAACAAAAACATTTACTGTTCAGATCTTGATTTTTATTATCATCTCCAATAAAATGCAATCAGTTTTCCTAGAAGAAATAGCTATAGCTGCTTCCAACCTTGCAGAAGCCTGGGCATTTTAGATTACCAAGAACTCAAGATGTGCTCAGAGCTTGGAGCACAAATAACTTCATATGAGCTAATCTTGTTGTTGTTGTTGTTGTTGTTGTTGTTGTTGTTGTTGGTAGTGGTGGTGGTGGCTGTGTGTGTGTGTGTGTGTGTGTGTGTGTTTGTGTGTGTGTGAATGAACAGTTAAAGAAAAGGAGGCCATTAATTTGAAAGAGACTAAGGGGTGGCATCTGTAGAGAGAAAAGGGAAGGATAAATGAACTTACACTATAATCTTTAAAAAAAAATTTAAAAACTAAAAATGGAACTTCCCAGGTTTAGAGCATGCCTTATGATCTGAGAATCTTTGAGGAGGATGCTTTGTTTTGTCTAATTAACTCTGCCTCCCAGTAGTCCTAACAATGACTAGAAATTAGGCATCAACAAATCCTGGCTCTGGAGGCCTGTCACAGTCTCTAGAGGAGAAGGATCTGAACCATGTTTGGAATTAATGACAGCAACAATGACTGCTAGGTGCCTTCAGAGTTTCTTGGTTGTAGTCTGGAAGGTGCATGTGAAGTTAACAAATTGATAAATTAGGGTAGTGGAACAGCTGTAATTTTAATTTAGTCTCAAGGAAAGTGATATAAGCACTTTGGAAAAATAGTATCTTCCTAAATCGAATGTATAGTTAAAAGTTTTGGGATTGTTCTTCTCTTATGATAATCTGTCTGTTTCTTTTCTTTAGAAAGTGAGCAGAGATGAGAAAGATTAGGTTACGATTGACATATATCACAAATTTTATTAAACTCTAACATGATTATATCATGACTAATATGCTCATATTCACCAGAAGTACAAAATAACAGAGTTTAGCTTAGGCCATGTTGCCCTCACAGAAGTCATTTCAACAGGCTAAACTGTTGCCAGTTTAGAGTAGTGCAAAAAACATTTCCATTTTGGTAATAAGCAATTCTTTAATTAATAGACAAGATTGATCATTGTAAAATTCCTTTATCTTTTTTATATGGTACTGCACAGCTCAAGGTAGTATCACAAGGTCAGAATGAATATAAAATCCATCTTTATTCAAAATACATTAGCAAAGACAGTAGGAACATTCTGTGCATAGCCCAACAATGAAACACACCAAAATGTCAGAACTGCTTTCATTATGTCAGAGTACCAATTGTTCTCAACACAAATCAAACGTGTAACAAAAGAAATAAAATTACTTTTAGCTTCTTCACACACCTACTTATCTCACAAAATTTATATCTTCAGGGGCCTTGAACTCTCAAGAGTTTTTTTTTTTTTTTTTCCGTTTTAGAACTCTAGGCATGAGAGTATCTATCTTCTTGTGTCTTTTCCTTTTGAAAGGCCCTTCGTTTGGCCCTACCAACAGTATAACTGAATTCTCATCCAAATGGGTCATATAAATACTGAATATTTAGAGAAATTCCTTTTGGCTCTATCTTCTTTTTCCATATGGAACAGTAAACTGTCAAATGTGCCCAGACAGCGTCCACATTTACTTTAGCCACTTAGCTTCTACTAAAGGGTTCAGCTGACCCAGAACAGCAGTGGCTTGTTATTCCCACAAGTTTTCTGAACACACGAAACATCAATCTGCTGAAGTCAATGGGTGTATATAATTAATATTCTAAGTTTCTGTTCATAAACCTATAGAAAGTAAAAATGAGAAGGGGCCAGGCAGAAACGCATATTAATAAACAAATTATGAAACGTGTAGCTATGATTGTAGGAGACCAACATTACAATTCATTTTCATTCCAACTTCCTTGCTCTCTTTCTGGAAAGTGATGTTACTATGAGGTGAGTGTTCAGACAGGGACTATGATTTGCAGTCTTTAGCCTGGAAATTGATCAGAAGATAAATCATTTGCTGTGCAAGTATG
>JADRCD010238622.1:15045-34153 GCA_019843815.1 Montemys delectorum
ACATCTACACAATGGAGTAACACTGAGCTATTAAACACAATGAATTCATGAAGTTATTAGGAATATTGGATGGAACTAGAAAATATCATCCTGAGTGACATAACCCAATCACTAAAGAACATATACGGTAGGCACTCACTGATAAGTGCTTATTATCCCAGAAGTTCGGAATACCCGAGATACAATTCACAGACCACATGAAGCTTAAGAAGAAGGAGGACCAAAGTGTGGATGCTTCAGTCCTTCTTAGAAGAAGTAACAAAATACTCATGGGAGCAAATAGGGAGACAAAGTGTGGAGCAGAGACTGAAGGAAAGGCCATCCAGAGACTTCCCCACCTGGGGATCCATCCCATATACAGTCACCAAATGCAGACACTATTGTGGATGCCAACAAGTGCTTGCTGACAAGAGCCTGGTAGAGCTGTCTCCTAAGAGGCTTTCCCAGTGCCTGACAAATACAGACATGGATGCTCACAGCCATCCATTAGATTGAGCACAGGATCCCCAATGGAGGAGGTATAGAAAGGACCAAAGAAGCTGAAGGGGTTTGCAGCCCCATAGGAGGAACAACAATATGAATTAACCAGTACCCTCAGAGCTCCCAGGGACTAAACCACCAACCAAAGAGTACACATGGAGGGACCCATGGCTCCAACTGTATATGTAGCAGAGGATGGCCTTGTGGGGCATTAATGAGAGGAGAGACCCTTGGTTCTATGAAGGCTTGATGCCCCAGTGTAGAGGAATACCAGAACAGGGAAGATGGAGTGGGTGGGTTGGTGAGCAGTGGGTAGGGGATGAGATAGGGAGGTTTTCGGAGGGGAAATAAGGAGAAGGGATAAAATTTGAATTGTAAATAAAAAATATCTAATAATAAAATAAAGAAAAAGAAAAATGAAAGAATTGAGTTTTTAATGGATCTGAAACTCTGGGGAACTGTGTATCCAGGGAATACCTTCAATATGCTTTTACTTTTAAAAGTACACTTCTGATGCCTCAAACCATTGCAATGTAAAGAGCTGTTTCTTACAGTTCCCTGAGATAATGTTTCACCTTCCTGTCTGTTATCACATTGTGTTATGTAGTTCACATCTTACCCATTGTGTAGCTGCCCATCCAAGTCTCAGCTCTTCAGTGGAAAATTACCTGATAAGACAATCTCTATCAATTTCTCTTCCTGACTCTTTGTGTATTGGCTGTACTGTTTACTATGGTATCCAAAGATGAGAAGATGATAAAATCATCTAGAGCAAACTTTGTAAAAGTTTCAGTACCACTGTCTAGGATATGAAGGGATAAAAATTTCTCTGAGCTCCTCTAGTGGTCCAAGCACATTGCAAAACCTCTGTATATAAGAATTTTCAATGTTTTATATTGCATTACTGTTTGAATATTTTACCAGTTATTAATGGAAGTTTATTTGCTATATTCACTCCATCTGTAGGTGCCAAGGGTAACCTCCCCATCAAGCAGCTTCACCAGATACCAATGCTTTTCCTTCACAATGCACCACTTTAAATATCATTTTAAACATCATGATATCACACCACTTGCTGTCTCTATATCATCTGACTTATGGCTAAACATTCTATTTTTCAATTCTTTTGTAATTATTTATCCTGATGGTTTTAGTGATGAACAATGTTAATAAGAGGTTTAAATCATCTATTATAATATCAAATTGTAAGAGACTTAATATATAATAGTTACAATATTCTTTTCAGATTATAGGTAGTTAGTTATCCAATTTTACAACTAAAATGTCCACATTTTAATAAGAAGTGCTCAGTTCAATTAAAATAGACATCATTTGCACAACTACACACTGTTGAATTTAAGGAATTTCATCAAGTTTTCTACCAAGTTAATTATTCCCAAGCAAATTGCTGTTTTCTCAGTTCTTCACTCAAGAATAAAACACATATGTCATCCATTAAAAAAAGATTAGTCTGGAAGATAAATTTTCTACACATTTTAAGAATAACTTGAGATCTTGGCTGTTTTGGTTACTCTTCTCACTGCTGGGACCTAACACCTGACAAGAGGCCTCTTACATAAGTAAATATTTTAATTCATGACTGCATTCAGGACACATCACTGCTTGATGGATTGGCAATGGAAATAGTTCTTGGTTGTGACACAAGGACAGTGAGACAAGTGGTCACATGACATCTTGATGAAATGAGTAGAATTATGAATACTGAGCTCAGCTGGCTCCTTTCTTTTTACTTTCATTCAACCAATTGAACTGTGCCACCTACATTTAACATTGGTCTTTGCTGCTTGGCTAAACCACTCTGGACCTGTTCTAAAAAACACACCAAGAGGTGTGTTTCCTAGGACATCTAAAATCCAGTTAGGTTGACAAAGACAATGAATTATCTCCCTGTTAGTCCTTACCCTCCTTTAGAAAATATTAAAATGTGCCTATAAAATAAAAACTATAGAACCTGTACAACTCAGGGAAGGAGAAATGGTGTTACACATTTTAATCCAAATAATAACTTTTTAAATGTTACAAATTGTTCATCCAAATGGAGATACTTATATCAAATTTGCATAAAACAAAATTTCACTTAGAATCAAAATATTAAACACAGAAAATATAAACTCTGAAAGATGTTATCATAACTCTATTTATCCAGCATTACCCTGAGATTGAAGAGTTAGAGAGAACATACTACACAGGGATGGTATGAGTCTCAAATGAGTAAATTAATGTGACAATTCTCTATAAATGACACAGGACCTTATCATATGATAAATTGTTCATACAATGCCAGTAGTTGACACATGAGTCAAAATGTAGGGGCCTTAGAGTTTGTAAAACTATTAGTAAGTAGGCTCTAAACACAATTTTTTCATCTTATTTAGTGTTCAAGATAATTTCAACACAGAAAATACTTTAAAAATTCATCCTCTCTTTCCCTATGATGAGTATTCCCATGTATGAATATGTGCTCACACAGATTGGATCAAAAACTCATACCCTACTTTTCAGTTTTTAAGTTTCTCCTATGAGCCAGCTTCTGCTACAGTCAAAGCAATGGGACAGTTCAAGTGTTTGCAACAGTACATTTTGTTATGAAATTCGGAGACAAACATGGCTTTATCTTTCCAATTCCCCAATTTTATTTGTGCCAAAGAATGGTAAAAGTGAAAAGCAAAATATATGCAGAAAACTGAGTGAAAAATAATGAGAAAGCATAACTGATCCAAATGGTGTTGCTTAGGGTTGGATTTCCCAATTATGAAATTTCATTAAACCAAGTTGGCAAACTTCTTCAGGGATACCTTACATAGGGTGGCAGTTTCATAGGCTAAGGCTACCCTTGGTTTTGTATCCCAGAACTGTGATCTTTATCTATACTACATTAATAGGTTTCAGGACTGATGTAGTCTAAGAATCAGTATATGCATATGCATAGAATATTTGCAATACAACCCCTGCACTTAAAGTTCAGGGAACATCTTAAAAGCCAGAGAACGAAGATGTCTGATATAAGATAATGTTATCTATACATGAGAGGGAAGCTGCACCCATGAAACCCAAAGAATATTATTTTCTAGACAAGACAGGAAAAATAACAATACTGGTTGACATGTCGACGTAAATGGGTGAGGTCTGAAAAGCCCTATCCCTAGATTAAGTGTAGCGGGAAATTAATTGCTGCTGAACAAGAGAGAATGAATCTTCTCCAGCAACAAACATCCTGACAGGTTATCCAATCCTAAGAAACCAGCTTTAAACATGTGTACATACAAAAAAAACCTATCTACACTCAGAAGACTGCATTTATATATACATCTGTCTGTCTGTCTATCTATCTATCTGTCTATCTGTCTATCATTTATCTATATGTCAATTCTTTATCATCTATCAACATATCACCTATAATCTATTTGTACATATACATTATTTATAACACTAATAATTTTAAAAGAAGTCATAAGGGTGAGAGAGTATGGGGCTCAGAAGGAGCTGGAAGGAGAAAAATGAAAAGCAAGAATGAGGTAAAACAGTACTTACGTATGAAATACTCAAAAAAAAATTAATTTAAAAGCAGCCTCCTGGAACTGATTTCTGCTAAGCATATATATAGAAATCTGACCAGAAAGTTATTAAAAATTTGAAAAAATGTAGGAACATTCTGGGCTCCTGCATTCTGTCAGCTATTTGATATATTGCTCCCTTAGGAAACAAAACTCTAAGAAAAGGAAAATCATACAGAAGAACTTCTTAAGAAGCATGGGAAAGGAACAGGTGAATCTACATTCAGTCCTACCGTAATCCAAATGATGATAAGCTCTAGGCATATTAAGATAAATAAACCTCTACACACAGGAAGGCCAGCTATCTAGGAAAAGGAACCTTAACACATCATTCCATCGCAATTGGAGACAGCAGACCATGGTAATATAGCCCAAGGAATTATCAGCAAGGGCTATATACGAAGGAAAAGTGTCTCAAACATACAGAACCAGCCTGCTCAGGACATCATAGCCACTACCTCCAATTGCAACAGGTACCCCTTGCTCCACCCGCACAATACTGAACTGTACCCCTACTCTGACATCATAATACCAGGAATTCAAGATGTTTTCTAACAATGCTAATTGTTTCCCATGATACCTGTCACTTATTAAACAATTCATTGAAGGAACCCAGGTAGTCTGCCTGTATGTTACTTCCAAGGGAGCCCAATAAGCTAACACATGGTACTTTCAACTTCAAGGACATTCTCTCAAGATATGCATGTTTTTTTCAAGACATAATCTTCCATATCTCAGTCTTTGGCAGACACCATGTAAATGCATTTACTTCCTAGCATGTTCTTGGTGCACACATTTAAATACCACATAGACATTTTCTTTCAAAATCCCTAATATTTCATCCATAAGAGACAGTAGAAAACTCAGCAAAACATGGCTGTTTCTCAGTTTTTCTGTGACTCAAATTCACAAAGCTTGTGATAGGCATATGTAACTCTTACTCCTAAGATTTGTTAAGAAGAAATATGCCTAGAGCAAAAGTACCCCAACTCTGCCCACCATCAGCAAAACTGTATGCCTGTTGTGCCTCGGATCTCTTCCTATTCCTTCTGAACTGGAGATAGCAGACTTCCTTGAATTATAGTTTCCAAACTACTTCTCCCAGTGGCTGTTTGTAGGTGTTCAGTTTTTTGTTTGTTGTTTGGTTGCTTGTTGTTGAAACAGGGTTTCTCTATGTAGCCCTGGGTTTCCTGGAACTAACCATGTTGAACAGGCTGGTCTCAAACTCACAGAGATCTGTCTTCCTCTGCCTCCAGGTTGCAGGGATTAGAGACATATACCAACATACCTGCTTTACATGTCGGTTTGATGGCTAACATTGACAAGATTTTTGATGGCAGAGAAATGAAAGGGGCATTGTTTCCTCTGACAGTCTTTCCAACAATGTACCTTAATGATACAAGTGACAATGAAATCTGAATAATACTAATTCCTCTCTTCCCTCTCTTGCCTCCTATCAGGATTGTTAATGTATAGATTTTTCATTATCCTATATTTCCCCTTGGATTTACCAATATCATTGAAGCCTCTGTATTATGTTTTCTCTATTCAGTTACTTGGCATAGATTACATTTTCCCCATCAATAATTAATCTTTGATTCATTCAGCTATTAAGAGTGATATTTAAATTAGCAATAAAATTCAATAAATAAATGCTGAGATTGGAGTGAAAGATAAAGTGAAAAGATTAAACAAAAAAATAAAAAGCCAAGGGCACATGTACAGAAAGAGAGCTACTGTAAACTATCCAGAAATACTCAGGAATTTAAGTTCCAATGTTTGTGTATTTGTGCAACTGATAATAAATAATGCACAACTGAAGAAAAATGTAAGCTAGAAAGAGATTTGGTTAGCTAAGGATCAGAGTCAATTCATTCTGGAAATGGACAGACATGTGAGAATGGGAAGCCTGACAAAGTAGGAAATCATGACAAAACTGCCATTATGAGCCCTGTTCCATTACAAGGACTCAGGACTGTGCACATTTGCCATCACTAAAATAAGCAGCAAGGCAGTAGCAGAGGATGCTGCCAGGGCTGAAGAGATGGTCATGTAGAGCCAGTAACCAGCTCCTGCAGCTCTTCACTGTAGGAGAGTCTGGCTATTGTGGAGAAGGTGATGTTTCCTTTAAAATTACTGACAAAACTGTTTGTCTCAAAAATTTATGGAAGTGTTTCTAGGAATTTACTGCAAGACCAAGTGCGTTCTGAAGATTCTCCAGTTGCTACAGTGCTTGTGGTACAAGCATAGGAGGTGAGCTCAGATCCCCAGGACCTGTAGAAAAGCCAGAAATGACAGAACATGCCTGTACCCCTAGCACTGGAAGAGCTGAGAAGACAGTTGGATCCAGAGGCTCCCTGGCCAACCAGTAGCTGAAGTGGCTAGCCCAAAATTCAATGAGAGAACCTGTCTCTAAACAGAAGGTGGAGAAATAATTAAGGAAGATGTTGATTTCAACCTCTGGTCTTTGCATATATGAATGAACAGCAAACACACACAGAGACCAGAGAGACAAAGAGACAAAGAGACAGAGAGAGGCAAAATGAGAGCTAGAGATAGACAGACAGAAAGACAAAGAGACAGAAACAGAGAGATACACATTCAGATAAACACATTTTAAGAAAGATTAGAACCTTCTTAGTGATCTTGGACAAATACAGGAAAGCATTTGTAGAAAAGTGCCCTTAAGGTACCTGGTCTTTGTACAGAAAACTCATGAATAGAATCAAGAGCCTCAAAAAAAAAAATCTGTCTCACAAAGAAATGACTTATTGAGTTTCTGTGGACTGAAGTTTCACCTTAATGAGTATGTCAGATTTGAGCCATGTTCCATGAGATACCTGAAGAAATGTTGTGGTGTCAGGTGATTTTCCACAACCCACCTTCAGTTGCCACTTTGTCCACTTGCTTCTTTTACACACAGTTGGAGTAATCTGGAAAGAGGAGTGTAAACATCAGACAAGACTCAGGTAAACCAAAGGAAAATTTTTCATTCAAATTTTGAAATTTGAAAGTAGTGTAATGGCCCACACAACAGGAGACAGGGCTTTTCTAGATGTGTTGTGATTCAGGAGAGAGCCAGGGGGCTTGAACAGTTCCAGAATCCAAGGATCCAAGAATGGGTCAAAAGAAGAGAGCACTCAAATTCTGAGTTAAGGTGTTTTGTGTACCCAACCCAAGAGGCTTCAAAACGTCTTTGGATGCGATCAAGAAGACAAATGGCACTGCAAACATCCCAGCTTCAAAATGTGCACTGAGGCTCTTCTGCTGTGTGGTGATCCCTTTTACTCTTAACATACTAACTTCATGTGCTATTTAACCTAGCTTTCCCTCTACTTGGACTAGGAAACTTTCAGTGACAAAAGATTGCTGACCATTCCACTGGCTTTAACATACAAACTTACAACATATCTTTGATGTAGCAGAAATCTGTCTTAGCACCATGGTACATGTTTCGGCAACAACACAAATGAAAATGGCCTTTCCAATTGCATTACTGAGAATTTTGCCTAACAGTGCACAGTTTGAAATTAGCCTTGTGGCTTACATGACTTGGAGTAGTGAAGCACACCTGGTGTTGCTCACATGAACTGCATCTATGCATTAAACACATGGAGGTGATAGAGCAGGATAATTATTTTTGAGATCCTAGCTACTTTGACACCAGTTATGTCAGCAAGAACACTGCTGTAAAGGCCATACTCTAGCTATTGCTAGAAGTTATGTCTGTCTACATCCAGCAGCTAGGATATAGAAACAAACATCCTTCCAACTTCAACAATAGAAGAAATAAACTTTTCAGTGAAATTGTTGCTTGCTGTAGTGCAACAGTGCATATCACTTGATGAATACACAGTCATTTCAACTAGTGTTTTTTCCTAAAAAAGCCATTTTACACATCTTTAATAGGTCTCTTTTTAAAACTCAAACTTGGCAGTCTTCTGGCCCTGTGCTCATTTGTTTATCTTAAATGTCGTATCTACGAGACTTTTACTACTTTCATATCTAAGAGGACCAGAGAATGGAGGAAGTCCAATGACCAATGGGATTTGGGTAGGAGTCTCTGCAGAGTGCTAGTCCTTTGGATTTCTGATGACACCTGGCTTAATGCATAGAAGATTGTCCAGCATCACAGTGATTCCCTTGTGCTTCCCAGCCAAGCTTTCACAAAGCCTTGGGTGGTGAGCTTAACAGCAAATCTGCCTTAGCTTGGCTGGTACCTGCTATTTTGAGAAAACACTCAAAGGTCCTTCCAGTCATAAGACACTGGAGAGAGGAAAGCTAGGAAAAATGTAACTTTAATTTCCTTAATTTGAACTTGCAAAAAACACACATCTTCACCAAGATTAAGAAGACTTGAGAATTTGGCTCTGAGCAAAATTCCTCTCCTGGGATAGCAGGATTGAATGCAGATTTTTGCTGTGGGCAAAACCTCACCATTATTTCTAGACAATGGGCTTTCTGTACTGAACATGGTGGTACTCTGCACATAAATGGCCATGATCCAATTCCCAGTTTTCTCCAGTGAGTTTGCCAGATTGGCTAAAGGAGAGAATATTTTCATACAGACTGGTAATGTGTCTGATGAAAGCTAGGGGAAATTATTCTAGTTCACAAAGAGTGAATGACAATTTGAGGACTTAGAGAAAATACATTTGATTGCTTCCAAAAGGTTGACTAGCCACCCAATATTCCTTTAATATCTGGAGGGGATCGACCCTCATAGACATTCTGTATGAAGTCGCTCTCCATGACTTAGATCATTACTTCCCTAACAATATTCTGTGAATCACCTGGCTCAATTGAAGAGTGTGGTTCTGAGTTAAGGGAATGTGACCTGAGACTCTACATTTAACAAGTTCTATATGCATCGTGTTGAGATTACTAGTCTGCTCACCACAAAATAGCAAGGAGTAAGATGACCACAAGCAATTTATGTAAGCAACTCAACAAATACTCAATACAATAAATAAATTGAGGGATACAGATGGACAGGATACATACCATAGAATTCTATTAAGCCGTAAAACACTGATAAAAGAAGCTGGATAGATTTCCAGAATATTCTGGTGAGTGGAAAACTTGCAATCTCCCAAATTGTATTCCCTTCAACTGTATAAAATACAGCTGGAAGAAGCTGAGGAGGAGGGTGACCCCAGGAAGACCTGCAGTTTCAACTAACCTGGACCCCCGATATTCCTGAGACACTGAGCCACCATCTAGGCAGAATACACCAGCTGATATGAGGCCCCCAGCACATATACAGCAGTGCCTGGTCTGGCCTCAGTGAGAGAAGGCACACCTAACTCTCAAGAGACTTGAGGGAGTGGGGAGGTCTGGTGGAGTGGGGGTTAGGAGTAGAGATTGGCAGGGAGGAGGTATGGGATGAGGAATAGTCAGAAGGTGGGAATAACAACTAGACTGTAAAAAAAGATTAAATATAATAATTTTAAAAAAGAAAAAAGAAAAATTTCTCCTCCTTGGTACATCTACAGATGGCTGCATGGTTTGTTTTACGGGTGGTAGCCTCCTACCTCCCTCTGGTAGCATATTATTATTTGTCCTGGTAGCAAAGTGGACAAGATCAAGCTGGACAGGTCAATCGGCCAGGCAGCTTTCATTTATCTGCCCCAATAGACTGTTTCTTCTCCCTCCCAGTGTTCTTAGCACAACAGGGTTGACCTCTAAAGATCACAGCAATGGACTCATTTGTTACTTGGCTCTTGATTCAGCTGGGAGTTGATAAAGAGAACCTAGTTAGATGGGCGTTGTCTTGGCTGGTTCTTTCCTTTTTACTTTGGTTATCTTATATGACCAGGAACTGTATTCTGAACAATCCATACTGAACACACATTTTTGTTTTGTTTTGTTTTTTTTGTTTTGTCCCCAGTTTTAGTAGATACTTTCCCCTACCTGTCCCTTCAGGGAAACATAAAAATGATAGTCCTATTTTCAAAAGCACTGAGTAAAATCTCTAAAACTCTGTTCATATGGTTTTCATACAGTTCTGTCAAGTCATTGTAAATTTTGTTGCTGTTAACTTGTTTTAAAATTGTTCATATTTAGTGTGCTATTTGTTTCTGATTGATATTTACTGTGAGGGAGGGTTTTGTTTATTGGCAAATATTTCCTCTCTTTACCTCCTTTTCATTTAATAGTATTTAAGTATGCTGTTCCCGCTTCGTGGAAATAGGGGGATGTCAATAAAGGATACCTGGGATTGGCTTTAACACCCTAACAAGAGACATCCTTAAGATGGCATCCTATCCTTTTCCCTCCTTTCATAAGTTAAATGTTTGGGGTCAGTGGGTTTCACCAAGTCACTAAACCATGAAACATCAGCCTTAACTAACATCCAAAGAAAGAGAAGGGGTGGGCAGAAACTATCAAGAGCCAAGGCTTGGATGATACATCTGATCAATAGTACCACATTATACTGATGCTATTTAGACTTCTCATTAACAATGCAATATGCAGCCACAGGCTTAAATTTCTGTTAATCAGGTTTTCTTTATCTGCAACTAAATTATTCCAAGCTAATGGAGCAATCTATCTTTATTGCAAATGCAACCTTGCCAGTTTCAGGCTTAACATATGGGAGTGATTCATCGTCATCTACAGAATAAACTCCTCTGATGGCATGCGACTTTTTTCGTGATGCTGTTACAGTTTCAGTTTCAGTTTCTTTACTTTTAGTATGCTTCATCCTGTATGTCACACTCTTGATTCCAAGCTCTGGTAGTTTCTTATGATGTATGACATTTGATCCTCGTTTTATATAAAAGACTTTCTTGAGAATATCCTTTTGATCATCTTTCTCTAGTATCTCTCTTATTCATATTCAAGAGTACATGTAATTAGACTAGGTCTCCATAGATTTAATCACCAAGAACCTGCTGTGAATTTTTCAAGAAATGTGATTTATGGAATGGATTTTGTTGTTATACTATGTACTATGTATTTGTATAACAAGAAGCCAGATACTGATCTCCTGGCAGCTAATTCAACCTCCAACTCCAAAGATAGGGCAGCATCCTGATACTGGAAACCTCTTTCAATTCTTAATCACTTCTTCAAACAAATTATTTACAGAACTTTCATCCTCTGCTTCCTGAAGTTCTTAAGTGTCTAATAAGAACCAATATTGTTCTTCCCAATGTCTTGACTCATCATGGTTTGGAAATGACTGAAAGGTAGATTTTAGAAGTCAAGAGAAGCTTAAAACTGATCCCGATGCTTAAAGTATTAGGTCAAGTATCTTAGGATGGAGGCCACTCTGGCTTTATGTTTCAACCTACCTAGCTCACTTTTCTTCCATTTGAAGGGACGTTTCTAAAAACCAACCTGACTTCCTTACCCCCAACGAATTTGTCAGCTTAAGGCAGTGCAGTGTGGCTTCTGATACAGTTCATCGGCTGACACTCTTCTTACAGATGTTTCCAATTCTCTCTACAGTTGCTCAAGCTCAGGGATGTCTGCCAATCCGTATCTCACTTGACCCTTCAGCATTTCCCAGGATGGACCACTTTGTCCTTTATGCAATTCCCTTCTGGGTTTTTTTCTTCATACTTTCTTGGCTAATTTTCCTTAGCTTTCCTGGGCCCCTCTAAATATTTGCATTTCTTGGATCTGTATACAATCTCTTGTCTTTATGTTGTCACTTCATTCTCCACATATTACATTTGGCTCATACTACCCAATACTGAGGTCTCTGTCACTATTTACATATTAGCTCATCTCCCAACTGTAAGTACTGCCTCTTCTAAAATACAATCTTTGGGGTGATCTTTACACAAGTTGATTGTAATCTTGATTAAAACTTTTCTCACAATCCTAGAATAAAGGCTTACATCCTCCTCCTCATGTTTTCTTGTAGTAGAATGTTAACTTGTCCTCCTCTTCCAATAAGCTCTCACCGACTCTGTTGCTTATTGCCAAGAGCGGAAGGGTGATTCATTTATCTCTGCTGAACTTTGACTTTCGTGGAGTCTGGCCCTTCTGAATCCTCATCTGACTTCAGAGACACACATTCCATGCGCCTCTGCTGCCAGGAGGTAGGTTTCTGCCTTTATGGGAGAGTTTGAAGTTTCAGAGAAGTTTTGGCATGTTAGCAGACCGCATATGCAAATCATCTGTTCAGGGCTGAAATTAACAGCCTCAAGAAATGAAGATATAATCACCTTGGCATGTTCCTGACTCTTGATTCCTGAGAGGGTAAACTTTGATAAGAAAACCACATGCGTCTCTAAAGAATTTTTGAAAACTTGGAGAACGTTGAAGGAAAGTGTGATCTCCTGTGACTCAATGTAATAGCTGATATCGATCGCCAGCTTGACATAATCTAGAATTGCCTAGAAGGTGAGCCTGTCACCCACCAGTGAGGGCTTTTCAAGGTTGGGCTAATTGCAGACAATATCATTCTTTGGGCTTCAGTCCCCAGGGAGAATTTTAGGAAGAGAAAAAAGCTGAGCACAACGTCTTCGTTCTTGCCTTCCTGACAATGAACACAATGTAACCAAGCTACCTCAAGCTGCCACCATCTGCCTTCATTGCTGTTGAAGGCTATCACCTCAAACTATACAGGAGTCAGAAGAACCCTTCCTTTCTGAAGTGGCTTTTGTCACAGCAATGGGAGAAGTAAATTTTTGCTACCCACGAAGCTCCCCGTTAAGATATCCATCTTGCCCCATGCCTTTACTCTTCACTACCTTTACTCTCTAGTGAAGGGGCAAAACTGGGTTCCCAGGGCATTGTTCCTGCTGAGGCTTTGGGTCTAGTTATCAGCAAAGAAGAAGCTAGCCTACCATTCCATGTAGGAAGGATGCCCCATCTATGTTGAAAGCTGCAATTTAGGGTATCTGTCTACCACAGTGGTTTCGAAATCCATGTAGCTGTGGGTCAAGACCCCTTTGGAAAACTTCTATTTCCAAAAGTATTTGTATACCTATTCATAATAGAAGCAAAATTACAGCAATGAGGTAGCAAGGAAAATTATTTTATGATTGGGGTTATCATAACATGAGGAGCTGAATTAAAAGGTCAAAGTGTTGAAGAAGGTTACGAACCAGTGACTTAGCTGCATAAGAAACCTTTTCTACAATGTGTGTCTTAAAATCAGAATTAACTATGAGGTGGTCCCTCTGCTTTTTGCACAGTTCTCATGAATGGTTTCAGACTGCAGTGGGAAAGAAATGTTACTCCTTAGTTATGGAATGTTTTGTTTTATCTCAAAGACAGCTCAGATGCTAACAGCAGGTACTATGGAAGCATCAGATGATTCTTGGTCAACTCTGTAGCTTCATGACTGTATACACCAGTAAAACCAGTGTTGAAAAGAAAGAAGGTGGGTCCAGGGAGCAGGCTGGATCACCTACATGGTTAGTCTCTAGTTCAATTAAAGACCCTGTCACCAAGAAATAAAGGTAAGAGTAGAAGAATACATTTAATGGCACCCCTGCCTCCATGGGGCCATGCACGCCTCCACATCCATGAGCTTCTACCGTGTATACATCACCCTCCTCTATACACATGTCAAAATGTAAAACTAATAATAAAATCAAATGTCACAGATTTCTCATACCTTCATTGTTTACATGAAAGGAGAAAACAAAACGAAACAACAACAACAACAACAAGACAAAGAAATCTCTATAACCTCTATAACTCCATAAGATCTACTACTCAGTTTCCAGTGAGAAGATGGCAATGCATGGCACCTGGAGAGTGTCGTGTAGAGACACTTATGCAGAGGACAGTAACCAACAGGGGCATAGCAGTCTGTGCTCACCTTATAGAATCACAAGACACCATCGTGTTGATCATTTTAGGCATGGTCCTGTCTATTTTATAGGCTGTTGAAAGATAAACATCTTCAATTGGATGGGGAAAAAGGTTCACAATAAGTTGTCATATAAAAAAAGTGAGTTTCATTAAGTTAAATTTTATCCTACCATTGCAACTTGGCCTCAAATAAAATGGTGATCACAAGACAGCTGAGATTTTTGCCTCCAAGGACAAGGTTTGGAGGAGTGGGGACCTGGTTCACACAGCACAGCTCAAACCAATCATCAGCTTTGAAACTAGAACTTTTGGATAAGTTTTCTGGGAATTCAGGAAGCATGCAAAAGGACTCATACCTTTATTTGAGTGCCATGAATCCTTTTCATTCTCTTTGTGCTTCTTTTTCAAATATTCTAATTTCATTCGTGTAAAAAAAAGTAATCAAAACAGGTGATATGATTTTTTCCTGTCTTAAAATTTAAAAGTCCCATCTGTCACTAATTACACATTTATTTCATTATGCAGCACTACAAAAATAATTACTTGAGGTTTTTTGTTGACAATTTAGAGTTTAAAGTAAATACTAATTATTTTTGTTATAACTATGTATTAAATTAAATAATTCACTGCTAGACATTTTTTAGGCTCCAAATAATTTTATTAGAACCACATAAGAAAGCAATTATATAACTGGTGACACATCTGTCAATCTTATAAATTCATCTTATGAAGTTGGAAGGCCTTTTTTTTTCTTCTTCTGGAAGCAGAGATGGCTACTTCATGTGAACACTGCAGCATTTTCTCATGATGTATGGAGCGTAGCTAGCCAGCTGTTTGGCTCAGTCATTCTATAAAAGTAGTCCTGACACTCTTCAGTTAAGTCATAACTAGCATGACCTTCAGCAGAAACACAATGTATCCTGATAAATGCTGACTTCTACTTTCAATTCTCCCAGAAATTAAAATATCTCTCCCCCAATTCCAACCAGAAGTTGCTGTGAATTCCATTTGGAACTTGTGCTAATAATAATATTTTCTGGAATAATAACAACAGGTTTGGATTTAATTAAATATGTTACTCACTGAAGCATCTGTTTTAAACATTCATCAATGGCAGTTCCTATGGGAAGTCCACATGGGAGTGTTTTCACTCCACCACACTATCCTAACGTGTGTTTTGGAATTTTCAAATAATTAGTTAGTCTTTGTTTTGGACGAATTAGCCAGGATAAAAAGCAATCCTTTTCTCGAATTACAGTGATAGATGGAAGGCAGTTAGGGAGGGACAATCATTCACAGAAGCAGCCGTTTCAAAGCTTATGCAATGCAGTGTTAGGAGTCAAGGTTTCCTTCATGTTCACACATAAGTCCCATTATCACTGATGAGTGGTATTCACTTATCAAGCTAAGGGCACATCCCTTCCCAATTAGACTAAGTTGCTTTTGGCAGAAAGCCACTGAAAACAGCAGACATGGAGCACCAGAGTATATGCCTAACCTTTCAAGAACCAGAAGCCACCTTTGAAGTAGTTGTTGCTAACATGGTTTGATGGAAAACATTACATAGAGAGAAAATTTCTGAATCTGTGACTTGTTTTTCGCTCAAATCAAATGAGAATGACAAAAGTTATTTATAAAATGGTTCTAATCTTTTAAAATTATATTATTTATTATTATTATTATTACTATTATTATTAATACATGCATATGTATACATGCAGTTGCACATATGCCACAGCATGTTTGTGGAGGTCAAAGAACAACTTTGAGGAGTCAGCTCTCTCCCTACACAGTGTGGACCCTGGGGATGGAACTCAGGTCGTCAGGGTTGTGTGACAAGAATTCTTATCCACTAAACCTTCTTGTAGGCTCCAAATGGCATGATTCTACAGTTTCCTTTAAAGTGAACTTCTAGAATAGAGAATTGTTTACCACTCTATCCTTAGCATAGTAGACGACTAGGACAAGATTTAACAGAGCATTGCAAATATTCTTTGAATGAATGAGTGATTATAATATGCATTTGTTTTAAGGCTACTGATAGAGGGTAGATACCATTAGGGACAGGAGCTAATCAAATGCAATATACCTACATTTGCATATATGTATATGTAAGTGAGAGACTTTCATTTACAACTTGATTCTGTTGTCAAGGCATTCACAATATCTTAAATGATGCTAGCATAGACAAAATCATTCATCATAGTATTGTCAATACACTGACAAAGGAAAGCGTAAAATGTGAAGCAAAATTGGACTTAGATAAGTCTTATGTGAAATATGGTACATGATATCTTAAACAAGTTGATCTACAAAGAAATATTAATGTTTTGATCATCATTCAGATAACTCAAATGAGCAGATAATTCCCCATCAACATCCTCCAAATTGGCATGCTGATTTTGAGAAATACATTCCAAAAGGATATGTGAAGCAAGTATCTGCACAATTAACCAAAAAACTAGTAGACAGTTACTGACTCTAGGAGTATGGTAGGTATATTCTGGAGAAAGACTAAAAGTGATGAACCCTGTGTTAATGCACAATGATTAGACAGAGGAAAGTCAAGACATACTAGGTAGGTGGTATGGGTTTCTGCTTGGGCAACACACAATATCCTCTTTTAACAGGTATGATACTGGATTTTAAAGCATTAGTACCTGGGCTGGTATTCATAATTCCAGCAATGGCAAGGTGGATGAACCATGGTGCACAGGCATAGCAAAGTGCTGTGCTTTGTAATTCACCAGACTCTAACAGGAGAAATGCATCTGTTTCTCAATTAACCCAAGGTCTCACTCACTACTGGGTCCACTATGTTCAAAAGACAGGCTTATTTGTGCATGTAAGACTTATTATCTCAGATCTACAAAATGAGTGTATTGAATAAGATCATCAAATTCTTAAAGCTTGCTTTTTGTCTTTCTCTGAGTTTAAGATGTTATGTTTTACATGAACTGGGTCTCTCTCTTACATATCTACTTCCTTTCTTTTTTTTCCTCCATCACTCAAAATACAGAGTACTCCCTTAATCTTTAATATTACACGCTTAGTCTTTTAAATTCTTAATCTAGCAATAATTTAAAGACATAGGAGATGCCCAAGAAGTATTTAGTAAATGAGCAAAGAAATTAAATGTCTTAGTTGTAATAATGAAATGGTATTTATATCTTAGTGACTGGAGAAACAAAATAAGACATCATCCACCTATAACAATTATAGCTTCACTTAGAAAACAAAGCCTTCTCCCATATAAACATATATACTCACTTAATCATTGGAAGATCTGTGATGCCATAAACATAATAACAATAGAATCTGTCATTTGTTGAGTGCTTTTTATTATGGCCAACATTTAATTGGATTATTTCATTTAATCCCTATAACACCTAGGAAGTACATACTAAAGTTGTCTGCTCAGTTTAAAAATGAGGAAACAGAGTAGTTAAGCAACTTACCTAACTCTGATGTCTCACAGCTAGTACATACATAAGCCAAGAGTTGAGTCCATGGCACGTCTTCCTGGAGCTCCTATTTTAACACGAGCAGAAACATTTCTGTTTTCCACCATGTATCAGACTTTCTATCTCCCTCCCTATCCCCCTCTCTCCTTAGTGCCCCTCTCTTCCCTCCCTCTCTCCTCCTTCTCTCTATACTGCCTCCCAACCCCCATCTCTCTGTATTAGGTAAGCATTTTTAGTAGCCATGTTGAGCAAATCATAGACCTTCTTTTATCTGCCAAGATGATTGCACCAGCCATTGGTGCCCAATCCATGAATAGCCAGTAGAGTCTTGTTGCATCTTCTTGGTTTATCTATACCCAGGACTCTGTTGTCTATGGCCAGTATTCTTTAATAAGTATCTTTAACATTCCTTCCTACAGTGTAATTTTAATGCTTAAGAATTATAGGTAAAGCAAAGTAAAAAAAAAAAAATAGAATTCACCTTCAGAAAACGTGCAGCAAAGATCTATTGTTAGAGCTATGAACAATTAGAGGGCAAAATACAATAGGTGACTGGCTCTGGAATTAGAACTGAGAAAAAGGGATCAAAAGTCAAGCTAGTGAAAGCCAGACTTTCAGTAGTGATCAAGAAGAAGAAATCCTGCCTATAAATGTGGGGAAACCTGATGTTCCTGGATGGCTGGGCAATATCATGCTGTTTGGGTATCTATACTCTTGGCCATATGGATGAAATGCCCATAGTATTATTCTTATTTGTATTAATTTCCTTTTATAACAAACACATTGATGTAGTGACTTAAAATATCATATACTCATTATGTTACACTTCTATAAGGAGAACTAAAAATGGATCAGCCCAAGGCCCTTGTCATAGGATAGCATATACTCACACTCTTTTTTATTTAGGATGTTGACGTCCTTGGGAAGCTGCTATTGGCACTGTTGCACCACTTAATTTCCTAACATAAAATTCACATTACTTGAGAAAACATGGGTGAGTCATTTCCAAACCACAAAATGACATAGATGATCTTCTGATAATTGAGTGGAGTGTCAGTAAAAAATTCTTAACTTATAGGGTTGCATTTCCACCTAATGACTCAATGTTAGTCTCTTTCCTGGTTTACCCTTTCTTCCTCAACCTATTGTTATTCCACTGATTTAATCCCCTATTGTGAAAATTCAGCTCACTCAAGATAAGTGCAGTTATGCAAGACAGTAAGAAATGGGCAGTAAATGAAATAAGTGAAGAACCAAGCCCATAGACTCAAGGAAAAATTGCTTAAAGGAGATTGATTCTTTCTTAAAAGTGCTCGCAAGTTTATGTGGCACTAAAGACAGTTCTTGTTCATGATCCTGAGGTTTTGAATACGGAGGTGATTTGGGTTAAGAATTGTACTCCAGGCACCTGAATTTTGCCTTTGAAAAGTTTTTCCTTACCTGTGATTATTAGAATATACTATGTGGCTCGATTGTATGCCCATTGGCTGACTAGAGTAAATAGATAGATAGATAGATAGATAGATAGATAGATAGATAGATAGATAGATAGATAGATAAAAGGTTAAACAAGTAGTGGATTAAAAATGAAAAAATTATAATGGCAGGGCCAAAGCAGATAGAAAAATAAACTAAAGTATAAAGCCTCTCTCTTTCTTTCTCTCTCTCTCTTTTCTCTCTTCTCTCTCTCTCTTTTCTCTCTTCTCTCTCTCTTTTCTCTCTTCTCTCTCTCTCTCTCTCTCTCTCTCTCTCTCTCTCTCTCTCTCTCTCTCTGTGTGTGTGTGTGAGAGAGAGAGAGAGAGTGTGTGT
>JADRCD010238623.1:6829-25300 GCA_019843815.1 Montemys delectorum
ATATATATATATATTCACTATATAAAGGTGTGCTCTCCTAGACTCCTTGGCATCTCTATCCATTTGGCAATCAAAAGTAGTTGTCACTATGTCATCGATATTTTTATTTGATAATATGTACATTATGTTCTGTAGTAATAATTAGTATCTTCTTAATATTCTGTCTGGATTTACTCCCTCAGAACTAGAACCACATCCTGACAGCCGCATAACACTACTATTACCTTTCAGATTTTTCCTCTTGGCACAAAACCAAACAAAATAAATATTTGTGTTGTTAATTGTCATATGTCCAAATTAATTCAAATTTCCAATATGCTATGAGTCATGGTGAATCTATGTAAACCATTTTGAATCTATGTAAACTATTATTTCTTAAATTAGTAGATGCTATATGAGGTTGGCATGTTCTAGGGCAATCAAGTTATTTCTTTACTAGTATGATTCCTAAACATATACAAAGAATGCTATCACAGAACTACAGATCAACCACAGCATATGTGAGTCGTAGAGATCTACATCTAGAATATGAAGAACACTGTTTCAAAGGCTCTGTGGTAGCCTATTGTTACCCATTTGCTCCAAAAGAAGGGGAGATTGAAAGAAAACTGTCTACAGAGTCTCTCTGTAGCCTTGCCTGCTAGTCTTATGAAATATAATTTATTCTTCCACTCCAAAACTTCTCAAAGGATAACATTTGAAAGCTTGCCAGGCTTTATTGGCCCAAATAGAAACAGGCATTGCTGTGTCCAAACAGGCTAATAAAAGGTGCAAAGATGCTCTCCAAGGTGGGGTTGGGGGGTTGAATGCATCCATCTTGTTTTCTCATCTTGTGTGAAGCAAAGCTCAAAGCCATAGGCTCAGCATAGTAATGAGGCAATAATATCTGAACCTGTTTTCAAGCACATGTTTGAAATACTTGTAAATAAAATATATGCTCATACTTTCAAAAAATGGATTGAAGTTAAAACTCAGTAGAATGCCTGGTATGGTGGTGTACTAGGAGGCAGAACTAGATGTATCTCTGTGAGTTTGAGGCTAGCCTTGTCTAGATAGCAAGACCAATCTAGCCAGGATTCCATGGTGAGACCCTATTTCAAAATGAACAAACAAACAACACGTCAACAACTCTGTATTAGAGTGTGTGTCTGTTGTGTGGAAAGCTGTTTGATAGCCCATTACTGTAAAAAATAATTAACCAATTCCATAAAAACAGACAGTTAAAAGGATAAACTTTTTGATTCATCCTTTCCTATATTTAATTCTGTTTCTCGGAGGCAACAGGTTTTCTCATTGGCTTTTTCCATTTCAAACTTCTTTGTTGGTTAACATTGTGATCTGTGTACTATGTGTGCTGAATTGTTTGTTTTCCACTTGTATGTTACTTATTGGCTTTCTTGTAAAATTCATGAGATTTGAGTTGGATGACCTGTAGGTTTGCCACCCACATCTACCTTCTAGGCTTCTGAGAGCTCTGCGAACCCATGGTCTATGTTGGCTACCAATGATGGAGACCATCTCTAGACTCTGTGTTTCAATAAAGTACATTAGTACATTTGCTCTTCTTTTCCAATTTCATTTCTGTTGTTGTGATAAGATATCCTAACAAAACGCCAGGGAGGAAAAGCTTTTCTTCACTTGGTTTCTTGGTTTGTAATTTCAGGTTATAGCCCACTATAGCTGCAAGTCAAGGTGGAGACTTAAAGATCCACACTCACAGACAAGAGCAGAGACTAAACAGATACAGGGATCTTTGCTTGCTTGCTTGCGTTGCTCAGCTTGCTTCCCGCCCCCCCCCCCCCCTTAAACTGTTCAGAACTTTCTACCTAGGGAATGGTGCTCTTCTCAACTGGCTGGTTCTCCCTACCTCAATTATTAATCAAAATCACCTTCCATAGACAGGCTGATAGACAAACTTAATCTAAATAACTAGCTACTAAGACTCCTAGTGAGGTAGTGTCAAGATGACAATTAAAACAAACTAGCAAAACTTGCTTTAAACTTTCTTATTTTCTTCTTCAAAGGGAAACCATTGCGCTAACAGTTATGCTGGGTTTAAAAGCCTTTGTACCCTGTTCTGCTCGCAAAGTGAGCACTTACCCACTATATTTATGTAGGGTGACTTTAAGATTGAAATGAACAGGCTCTGGCTTCTGCCTTTTTTTCTGACCAGTTTTATAACGTGTACATATTACTTTTTTTTTGCATTCCAGAATTTTTTGAAACTCTTATTTGTGGTTGGTGGTCTTAGCGACTTTATGCAGTCCTTATTTGCTTACTCATAGAATGATTTTGATAAAACTAGAGAAAAAAATGCAGTCCATCCACCATTTTACACCAGAAATTCCTTTCCGTTAAATATTTCTTTTTGATGCACACACTGTAAAACCTGTATCAGCAATAATTTAGCCAGGCTTTCTACTTCTAGGGTTGCACTGTTGGAGTATATTTTATGAGTAAAATATTCTTTTTCTATTTCTGTAGTCAAACATTTTATTACCGTTTTAACTTTAGGGAGCAGCATGTTAAAATCTAAACCTTTCTGAGATACCAAATTGAAAAGAAAAAAAAAAAAACAGGCTGAAATGTAAAGACACTTGTAAAATCCAACTATTGACTTCAAGTCAAATTTCTTGGTCCATTGCTCTTAAAAATATTGCAAACAAAGACATTTTCTTTTAAATATTGGCACAGTATCTTGCTTCCTCATTTAGTCTCTTCCAGTTACAAATTACAGTACTCCTGGCAGGCCATGGCTGGTTTTGATCTCTTCATCTGTACTGCAAGGATAAGATAGCCCTGCGCCTTTCTCTTGCCTCTACCTTCTGTGAAGATTGGCTTGCAGTTTAAATAACGCCTTGGAACAAGTTTCTGCTCAACATAAAACATGGATTCTTGTTTATCCAGCATGGCAGATTTGCCATTGCTGCACTCTGAAAGCAATTGTGATTCTAATAAAATATGCCAATTGAGTGAAAGGAAGAGATAACATGGCTAACACAGTTTAAGGTTTTAAAAACTGGGTATCACAAAACTCATACAGTATGAATTCGTGGTTGCCTATATTAAGCCAATATTAAGTTTATAAGCTTTTTGTCTTCCTGTTTCCTGACTAGCCTTGTGCACCAGGGCCAGGCTCTTTTATTTTGTGTTGTAGGAAAAGAGGAAGAGAAAGAGACAGAGAGAGACAAAGAGATAGAGACTGAGTGATACACACATACAGAGAGAAAGATATATATATATATATATAGACATATGTGCATATATATAAAGAGACATATATATATGTATATATATACATATATATATAGAGAGAGGCATATGTGCATATATATAGAGAAAGAGAATTAAAGAGAGAGAAAGAGAGTGAGAGAGGGACAGAGAGACAGTGAAATAGAATGAGGCAGAGGGAGACAGAGACAGAGACAGAGTGAGTAAGAAATAGAGAGAGGGCCAGAGATGGAGAGACAGAAAAAGACAGACAGCGACAGGCAGACAGAAAGAGAATCTTAGTTGGTAGGGGCCCATCTTAAAAGATAGATTTGAATATCGGCCCTTTTTAGAAGATACTTGATCTCATTTCTCAAGCTCTATGAAATAGGAACAAGATTGCCTTATTTGTATTTAACCAAGAGGTTAAAGTGGATCAGTGCAGAGAAAACTGAAAAATGCCCACATTTATTAGGTAAAAAGTAAATGTTATCTCTTTTTATTCTTGCTAATTTGACTTGCTAATGATTCAAAGTATGATTCAGGTTTGAACATAACAGAAATATTTGCACATGGATTTCATAAGTTTCATCATTTCTATTTATTTGTGTTGCTTTTTTTTTCTTTTTTGATGAGACAGGTCCTCACATTATAGCCCAGGTTGATCTTAAGCTTGTGACAATCCTCCTGCCTTGGCCTTCACTTCCCAAGCACTGAGTTTATAAGTGTGAGCAACCATTTATAATACTCCTAAGTGTTTGAGAACATAAACTATATTCTTGTTTCAATATAAGAAACTGAGTTTGTGTGCTTTTTAAGGCATCTCATATTTTAATAATTGTTTATAGATAGGGTGTTAAATCCAACTCTTACTTTCTCTGAATTGCCTTGCCATATACACATATGTGTATATATATATATATATATATATATATATATATATGCCTTATTTATATCTCAGGTCCTGTTTTTCTTAAGCTGCCTTCAGTGACTTAATGCAGAGATTTGTTTCATAGAGCCCAAGAAGGCACGTTAAGCCTATTTAACTTTTACCTGACACAGAAAGTGTATCCCTAAGTTTCTAAGAAGGAGGTATGTGTGTCTTTAATTAGGCAAATGCAAGACAATGGGTTACAGGTAGCAAATATGGAGTGCTCAAATTTCATACTGGCTCTACTGATAACTTTCTTAATGACTTAGAGCCAGATACTTTATTTACCCACCGATCTGTGTGTTTATCCACACCATGTCCCAGGAAACTGGAGGGACAAATAAAACTTTGTCCCTTTGGAAACATGCAACAAAGTCTGGGGGGCAGATGGAGCAGAAGTCAGGCTGTGGTGATACATAAAATACAACAGACACAGCATGTGACAATATACATATCCCCCAAAGGGGGTCAGCGAGCTCAAAAAAGGCTCATGGTGGAAGGAGCCACCTAAGGTACACTTAGCCAGCATGGATCCATGTTTAGTGGGGTTGAGAGTTAATGCAAATTTATTCTGGGGGAGGTGGTGATCTTTTGAAAAAAACTTAAAAATTCAGTCTGTCACTTTGAAAGTGGAATGGGCTTGTTGTTGCAGATTTGTTGACTTTGCTCTAGCCATGTTGTAAGGGGGAGATGCAGAGAGAGACAGAGAGAGACACAGAGAGAGACAGAGAGCTGGAGTGCAGACATGTGAAGAGGTTGCTGTGTGCGAGTGTCCTGGTTCAGTTCTGGTAACAGGGTATGATTGTTGTGGGGAGAAGCCCTAGGAGAGACAGGGTGCAGGGATGACATCTCAACGTACAGACAATGCTCACATACACTCTTCCTCTGGAGTCAAATGAGTATTATAGTGCTTATTGGTTTACTTTTCCTCTCTTTCTTTCCTTTTTTTCTTCCTTTTTTCCTTCCTCCATTACACCCAAGGGCTGGCTTTCCTTCGGGCTCTGTAGAGTGGTCATTTCGGTACTGGTTAATTAACAGGATGTCATGGAAAGGCAGCCCTAATGCCCTTTACTATCTTTCTAAACTTTGGATTACTCGGCATCACTGGGGAAAGTTCCTCATGAGTTCACCTGCCACACTGTTGAAGCTGAGTCCTCTTGTTGTCAGTGTTATTCTTCAAAGAGACAGTGTCTTTTCACTTAGGCACATGGTCTTCAACATTGGCTTCTTACACATTTACACATTTACGTTTTTTGATATACTTTTTATTAGATATTTTCTTTATTTACATTTCAAATGTTATCTACTTTTCTGGTTGGTTTCCCTCCCTCCTGGAAACACCCTTTCACATCCTCCCTCCCCCTGCTTCTGTGAGGGTGTTCCTCCACCCTCCCACCCACCTCCCCGCCCTCAATTCCCCTATACTGGGGCATCCATTGAGCCTTCATAGGACCAAGAACATCTCCTCCCATTGATGCATGACAAGGCCGTCCTCTGCTACATAGGCAGCTGGAGCCATGTGTACTCTATGTTTACTGAGACAGAAATCATCTGAGGGCAAGGAAGCCTTCTGGAGTGTGTCTAAGATGATGATCCATAGTATGAAACCCACATGTCACTATTGCTACATAAAATTATGAGTATTACAAGATTATTTACTTGTATATTCTTTATGCTTTAGTCACTTGAAGTCTGAATGAGACTGACTATGGGCAAGTCTATCAAGCTGAGTTGGGAAGCAACTGACTTTGTATGACTTGCTCCTCAGACACCACTCTTGGTGGCCTTATGCTGTTGTGTCTATACCAAGCGCACTCTTCCCAGCTGTGCCCTGGATGTATATGGTCTAGTACCAGCTTCCTGCAAGAGAAAACAGATTCATAATGCAGGATGGAAGGTTGCTTTATGCTCTGCTCCCCTAGAGGTGGTTGTATCTCTTCTTTTTGTTGTTGTTATTACAAAAGGAATGGGGTTGATGATAACTACTATATCATATGCAAAATAAGAAACCGTATCAATTAAAGAAATGCTTTCTTCGCTTACAAAGAAGATTTCTCCCAATATCATTATTTTTGGTAGGTTTTAGTGTTTTTGTTAATTTATTTTTTCACCTTACTTTGTGATCATGCCCTCCATGGATCCCCTTTACCCTCCCTTCTGCTCTGAGAGGCAGCAGGACCCCTTGGATATTCCCCTATTCTGGCACAACATTTCTATGCACATCCCCTTCTACTGAGGCCAGCCAAAGCAGTACCAGTAGGGAATGGATTCTACAGGCATTTAAAAGCTTTAAGGGCAGCCCCTGCTCCAGTTTTTGGGGGACCCACACGGAGCCTGAACTTAACACCTGCCACATAAGAGGGGAGCATTAGGTCCAGCCTGTGTATGCTCTTTGCTTGGTGGTTCAGTCTCTGGGAGCCCACAAGGGTTCAGATTAGTTGACTTCACTGGTCTTCCTGTGGTCCCTCAATCCCACCCCCAAGTCTTCCAAGCTCTGTCCCATGTTTGCTGTGCGTCTCTGCATATTTTTCACTCAGCTGCTGGGTGAAGCTTCTCAGTTGAGAGTGATGCTAGGCTGTTTAGAAAGGAGGCGCTTAATGCCTTGCTTTGGGGAAATTCACACCTGAACTGATTACATTAGATAGCCAAAGGTAAGGCAGGTTCTGGACCCACTGTGGGTGGTGTTTTAAACAAACAGGGAAGATGATGATAGAACAGAAGTACGAAGATTAGAAATACAAAGTGTTAGGACCTAGTACTGGGGTCTGAGACTTAAAAAGAGTGAGAAAAAATTAGTTATGGGTTTAATATAAATTCCACTTACTGTGGAATGGTATATTCTCGGCTCATGTTCAAGTACTTTATGTACATAAGCTCATTTAGTACCTATAATGACTTACTGATGCTAATGGGACCCTCATTACATAGCCGCGAAAGAAAGACAGAAAAGCTGCGTGCCTTTTTCACAGTCTTACAATAAGAGAGGAGAGCAGCCAGGCATTAATTGTGGGATAATTAGCATAGAGGAAGAATGTTTTATATTCTGGGTGGGAAGCTTTCCAAATGCTGTAACCCTCTCTGGGGGGGCCTATTACACTTTCATGAACAGAAATACAGCAGACAAAAAAAAGTCAGAAAAATTACTCATGATTTTTTACTTTTTTTTTTTTTTACACTCATCCCAAACTTGTTATGTATCATGAGTTAGTCACATAAATTCCTGACTTAGGAGTGTTTGTGGGAAAATATTTTTATTCCATTCTTCTTTCACCTCTGTCGGATTCCAAACTTCCTTTCAAATTCCCAGCTTCTGAGTAAACAGAGCACTGTCCTCACTGGGACCTACACCTCTTTCCTGGACAGCCCAGGGGCCGTAGCTCCGTGCTCCTTCCCCACTCACAGTTTAGACTTCATAAAAGTAAGACTTCTTTTTTTTTTTTTAACATAGGTTTTATTTTCTATTTAAAGGTGGTTTACATATCAGAGTCTTACAGTAAGAAGCAAGCACATCTACTAATTAAGGTCCTTTTATACATAGACACATCTCTAAGCTAAGTATGTCGTCTTCCTCCACACAGTGTTCATGGTTTAGTGCATGCACTCATTTCAGGTTTGTATAGGGCTCTACTTTACCATCTCACATTCTTGCATCATCTCACACTGTTTCCTTCCTTCTCTTTTCTATAGCTTGTCTTAAAAAGGAAATAGGAGAGTGTTATTTTGTGAGGAAAAAAACAGAGTGGACTATTCTATTCACAAACCTACAAAGTAGATACAGATATCTTTAAAAAACATGTATTGGTTTTAATTTTTTCATATATTTGATTTTTTTCCCTCCCCAACTTCTCCCAGGTCCTCCCACCTCCCTACACACCGAGCTTCATGTTTGTTTATTTTTCTAAAATAATACAAAATACAAACTCAATACAAACAAACATAAAAATATACAAACAAAAAATACCAAACCAAATAAAAACAACAACAAAAAGCACACAGAAAAACATGGAGTCTCTTTTGTGTTGGCCAACTCTGAGGATGGGGCTTGCCCTGCACTGTGGCTGATAGAGCCACTGTCACTCCACTGGAGAAAACTGATTTCCCCTCTCTCCACCACTATCAATTGTAATGGGACACTGAACCCAAATCCATTTCTCAATGCTGTGATTTGTTGGCTTGACCTTGGTGCAGGTGTTGTGCATGCTGTCACTAGTTCAGTGCGTTCACGTATGAATCCGCACCCTTGTGTCTGGAAGATGATGTTTCCTTGGAGTTATCCACCACATTTGGCTTGTATAATCTTTTACCTCCTCTTCTACATAGATCCTTAAACCTCGAGGTTTAGGGAAGAGTGTGATAAAACCCCACATCTCTCGTTCTGAGCATTGTTCAACTCTGTATGAATTACCATGTGCTACAAGAAGAAGCCTCCTTGATAAGAGTTGAACAATGCACTAATCTATGGGTACAGTAATACCATTAGTTGTTTTATTGTTGTGGTTATTTAGCATAACATTAATGATAAGTTTCCTTCTGGGAATGAAGGGAAACCTATATTGTCTTGGCCACTAGCGGTATCATGAAGTATAGGTGCCATCTTATAGAGCAGGCTTTAAATCTAATCACATGTCATTGGTTGCTCCCGTAACATCTGTGCCATGATTGCACATTGTCCCAGGTAGGCAGGTCCTTATTGTAGGTTGCAGGGCTCACAGCTGGGTGTATCATGACGCTTACATTTCTCCTCCAGTACCTTGCATCATACCTTTCGGTATCGTGAACGCTAGTCAGTAGATGTGTAGCTTCTACTTGGACATCAGCTCAGTTTCTTCATGTTTGTTGCCTTAGGTAAGTGATGTCTTTGGCAATGAGGCCTTACATTTAGGCATTGTAGACATCCAATAGCATTGGAAATAGTCTGAAATGTTGGGGGAATCTCCCTTTGCCCAATGACTCAACAAGAGGTAACCCATTCCTGGTTGGGGGGCAGTTTACTGGCAAGTGTGAGATTCCTAGTTGGAGCACTGTCTCCTCTATTGCATGCTATATGCACTTAAAATATTCCTTCGTGTCCATATATATTTTATGAAGCTTCTGCAGTAGTAGATTACCATATGGCTTTTGAAAAGGCCTTTAGTGTTAGATGTCTTTCTGCACATTTTCTCCTTTACCCGCCCATTCCATTTTCATCCCCATTTAATCTTCCAATCCTAATTTCTCCTTCATCCATTTACTTTACTTTGTCTCTTAACATTTCAAATAATCAGCCTTCTCTTACCACTATACATATGTTTTGGTCATATGCCAGCATAGGCTCCATAGTCCTTTATGGAAATAGATGAGGGTGGATTGGCTGCCTAATCTTCCTCCAGATCTGGGCTATAAGAAAGGTTCTTCTGTAAGACCCATTTCTGTCAACAAAGGCAAGTATGGCATTATGGATGTACACACATTTTCTTAAATGTGAGTAGAAAAACTCAAAAAGATCCAGAAACACTACACTTATCTAGACCTAGATAGACACACATGATATGAATTTACTTACGAGTGAATATTAGCTGTAGAGAAAATGATGTTCATGAAACAATCTACAGACCCAGAGATGATAAGTCACAAGGAAGACTCGAAGAGGAAACATGGATCTTCCTAGGGAGGGACAATTTGAATAGGTTTTGCCCAGGTGGACTGAGTAGGGTGCAGATGGGAACAGGAGGAAATAGGAGGGGGAGTTGAAAGATTGAGTACTGAGAGACAACTGGAGTTGGGGTGCATTTTAGGGGCAAGGTAGAAACCTAGTGCAATGGAAATGCCCAGGAACCTACAAGGGTGACCCTAGCCAAGACTCCTATTAATCAGGCAGACAGAGCCTGAACTGGTCATCTTCTGTTTCCTGGCTAGGCTTCCAGTGGAGGGACTAGGACACCAACCCAGCCACAAAACCTTTGACCTACATACAGTTGGTCCTGCCTGTAGGATGTGGTAGGGTAAAGGGGACACAGAACTTGTGAGAGTGACCAACTAATGAATGGTTCAACTTGAGATCTGTGCAAAGGGAGCTCAGACCTGACACCTTTTTGGAAGGCCAGGACCCAGAGGCTGGCTAGCCCGGAGACCTAGGCTAGAACCAAACACAACTGGCAAAAGTCAATGAGATGATTCCTAATGATATTATGCTATACTTATAGACCAATGACTAGTATAATCATCTTCGGAGAGGCTTCCTCCAACAACTGATGGGAGCAGATGCAGGGACCTGTGACCAAACAGTAGGTGGAGGTCGGGGAATCCTGTGGAAGAGAGTGAAGAAGGACTGTCGGAGCCAGAATGGTCAAGGACACCACAGAATCAACTCGCCTGGTCTGAAGTGTCACTGAAGTGACAATCGGGGAGCTGGCCTGGGTCTGACCTAGGACCTCAGCATAGATGCTATGGTTGTGTAGTTTGCTGTTCTTGTGAGACTCCTAACAGTGCAAACAGGGGTTGTATCTCTTTTTGTCTGCTTTTGGGACCCTTTTCCTCCTTCTGGTTGCCATATCCAGTCTTCATATTAGAGAATATGCCTAGACTTATTGTAAATTGATATGCCATGCATAGTTGATATCCCTGGGAGGTCTGCTTTGCTTTTTGTCTGTTTGTTTGTTTGTTTGTTTAAAAAGGAAATAGAGTGGACCCAAGGAAGAGAAGAGGAGGGAAGGGAAACTGTGGTTGGGTCAAGTTGTAATTCATGAGAGAATAAAAAGTCTAGAAACATGTTAACCAAGATAAATTAATATAACTTCACAATATTCATTTTTAGAGCTGTTAATAGAAATACAAGCAGGTCAAGGATTGTGCTATGTCCTTGTCCTCAAGTCAATGATGTACGCTCGTCCTAGTCAAAAGGCCTTTGCTGTGATTTGTTAGTCACACCAGCAGAGGAAGCCTGAAGGGTAGCTCGAGTGGTTTGGAACCTGGGACTGTGTCTGTCTTCAGGACAAGGACAGGTCAGTGCTTGTGTAAATCTGTCAAGAGACAGAGTGTGCGAGGTTGAGAAACATCACGCTCGCTTTCTTAGATATTCAGCTCAGGAAGTTCAGTGGAAGACCTTTCCGTCCTTGCTCACTTTGGAAAGCAGCTGGATGATTCCTCACCTGTGGCAGGAAGGGCACAGTTCTGCAACATTTGCAAAAGGAGTGTGAGAATATTGCCTGGGCTTCCTAAAGCTGGAACCCTGCCGCTCTCCACTGAACTGCTGTTTTCACCGTAGGTGGAACACCCCTGTTTATGCAAACTAATTTTTATTACCTCAGGGATTTGTGTGTGTGTGTGTGTGTGTGTGTGTGTGTGTGTGTGTGTAATTATGCACTGAGTGAGCATATTGAAACGTGAAACTGCAAAAGATTTTGTGAATGTTACTCTATTGGAAGATTCTGATGAAAAGGGAAAATAAGATGATCAATCATTACCTCTGTTTAGAAGTGATTTAACTACTTGGGGTGCTGAGGCAGGAGGATTTCCAAGTTTGAAGCTCAAGAAGGTTACAGAGGGAATTCAAGGCCACCCTGAGCAATTCAGTGAAACTCCATCTCAAAAGTGAACACACAGACACACACGTCATATGAAATACACACACACACACACACACACACTCACACTGTACACACAAACACCATACACACATACCATACACATACAATCATACATACACATACACTAAAATACACATACACCACACATATACACATACACCATACACACATATACATACCGCACACACACAATAGATACATACCATAAACATACATCATACATATGATGTATGTATATACTTATATGTAAATATACCATATACACGCAAACATTACACACACATACACATATACCACACACCCATACCATACACACAATACATCATACACATACACCACACACACATCATATACACAAATACATACAACACACAACACATCATACATGCACACCACACATACCACACACAATATACATACACACTACATACAACACATCATATACACACATCACAAAGACACAAACACATTATACACATACCACACATCATACATCACATATCCACCACACACACACACATCATACACACCACATGCCATACACCACACACACAGCTACACAAACACCACAAACACACAACACACACTACACATTCACACACATGCACATCACACACGTACGCATACACACACACAGTACACCACACCATTGACACACAAACATACCACATATCACACACACACAGGCCCTAAAACACCTTTCACACATACCACACACATTCACATACACCACACACCACACACATGCACATACACATCACACACACTACCACCATCACCACCACCAACTCCACCAGCAACAACACACATACTGGGTACTAGTAGAGCACTTTCTTATGTAGCATTGACAACACCCTGTTTTCAACTGCAAAAAGTCAATTGCTACAAGAAAATACCTTTAGACCAGTGTTTCTCAGTATGTTCTTCTGACATTGAGCCCTGAAGGAAGTGGCAAGGTGTTTGTTTGTTTGTTTGTTTGTTTTGGGATTTTGTTTGTTTTTAGGACTGTGTATTTAGGCAAAAAAAGGGGGGACAGGAAGGTATGTCAATAAGGAAAATTAAGGTTCTTAATGTCTATTGGAAATGCCGAAGCTTGTTTCCCACTTCTATGTAATTGCTTGGCCTTGTCTAAGCCTTCGCCATTTCAATGCCTCAGTTTGTTAATCTGTAAAATGGGACTAAAATGAGTACCTACTCAGTATTTTCTAAATGAGGGCTGCATTAACATATATGTACTTTTAAAGGTGCTTAGCAGGTAAGAGCACAGACTCCAGTTTCTTTCCCAGCACCCACATTAAGGTGCTCATAACCACCTGCAACCCCAGCTCCAGGAAGTCTGGTGCCCTCTTTGGGTCTCTTCAGGCAACTTCACTCACACACGCACATAAACTCACAAACTCAGGCACACATAATAAGGAATAAAATAAATATTTTAGAAGTGCTTATTGTACTTTAGGCACTATGCAAGTGCAAGCTAGTATTAGCAATGCAATGCGGTATTTACAGTGATAAGTAGGATGCATTTTAAAAATTGTTATTTTTATTATTGTTTATTTCTCATGTGTGTAGGCACCTGGGTGCCATTGTGCATGTGTGGAAGTCAAAGAACAGCTCTTAGAAGTTGAGTTTCTCAAGAAGAAGGAAAACCAAAATGTGGACATTTCATTCCTTCTTAAAAGGGGGAACCAAATACCCACGGAAGGAGTGGAAGAGATTAACTATGGAGCAGAGACTGAAGGAAGGACAAGCATATAGCTATCTCCTGAGAGGCTCTGACAATACCTGACTAATACAGATGTAAAGGCTCACAGCCATTCATTGAACTGAGTACACTGTCCCCAGTGAAGGAGTTAGAGAAAGGTTCTATGGAGCTGAAGGGTTTGCAGCCCCTTAGGACGAACAACAATTACTAACTAGTACCCTCAGAGCACCCAGGGACCCAACCACCAACCAAGGACTATACATGGTGGGACTGAATGTTCTGGCAGCATGTGTATAGTAGAGGATCGCAAAGTTGATCATCAATAGGAGGAGAGGTCCTCAGCCCTGTGAAGGTTCTGTGCCCCAGTGTAGGGGAATGCCAGGGCCAATAAGTGGGAGAGGGTGGGGTGGCAGGCATGGGGAGGGGGGAGGCAACAGGGTTTTGTTCTTTTTTTTTTTGAGGGGAAACTGGGAAAGGAGAAATCATATGACATGTAAATAAAGAAAATATCTAATAAAAAAAAAAGAAATTGAATTTCTTCCAACATGCTGGTCCCAAGGATCAAACTTGGGTCGTCAAAGTGGGCACCGTGCTCCTGTACCTCCTGAGCCATCTCACCAGCCCAAGCTGGATTTTTATCATGATTATTGTCTTTGGTAGGTACAAAGGAATTTAAAAATATTAACAGTAAGGCAAATAACGATAAAGGCTGAGTATCAAAGAATAGCTGAGGCTTTGGGGAATAGGCATGTTTATAAATAGAACTCGTATTACTCCCAGAGGGCCAGTGCATAACATTCCAGAACATATTTTGACATATTTGGCCAGAAGGGTTGTATGCGGCTTTTGATATTAGCAGAGGAGGGGACATGATTACAATGTGTTGGAAAGAGCACACTAGATTGCTAACTGCTACAATGTTTTGAAAAAATTAACTTTCATGTGAGAGAGAGACTATACACTTGGTTAATTTCCAAATCTGTCTGAGTCTCGCTATAGCACCTGCACAATGGTTGTGCTCCCACAAAAATCCCCCAGATGACTGAGGAAACAGCCTTGTCTAGTGGGTTAGATGTGGCGAATGTTACCTCATGCCCTGATCAAAGCACTGCACTAGATGAGCCTTGACATCCTTCAACTTTCAGAGCACATGGTTTCATGCACAAACAAGAAGTGTAGTCTAAATCCCTGTCAAAATGTCTACATGTGATGCTCGTACAGCTTTGTGAGACACAAAATGTTACTTGTTGTACTCATAACTGCAACATTGTTCAGCCTTTTTATAAAAGATAGCAGTTGTCTGGAGTGGGGCATTGCAATGTCAGGATCAATGTGGATCAATAGGCTCCGGTGTTTTGCTGCTATCTGTTTTGCTCTTTATTTTCTTTCAAAATTCTTTTATTTTTTAAAGGCTTATTTATTGTATTATGTGAGTACACAGTGGATATCTTCAGATACACCAGAAGAGTGCATCAGATCCCATTACAGAAGATTGTGTGTCACCATGTGGTTGCTGGGAATTGAACTCAGTACCTCTGGAAGAGCAGCCAGTGCTCTTAACTGCGGAGCCATTTCTCTAAACCTCTTTTTAAAACTATTTAGGCTCAATGTTCAGGGAACAGCACAGATGAGAGGGTGGAAGGATTACAGGAGCCAGGGTGTGGGAAGAGTGTTATAGAAAGGTCCTGCTGGACATAACAGGACTGTTGTATGCATGGACTCACAGCAGCTGTATTTGCTTACATAAGACCTGCTCAAGACCAAGCCAGTCAACATTTCCACATGGATGGATGAGGGTTCTAGCCCTAGCTGAAGAATCATTGGCAGTTGTTGTCTACTAAGCAAGATCTGGTTAGTTTTCTTCAGGAGTATGGCCACTAGTCGGTTGACCATGCTCCCATGGACAGCCCTGCCCCATGTAGTACTAATTAGACATGCTGGGTTATGAAAGTAACAAAAGTAAACAAAAGAAAACAAAAAAAGATATGAAATTGGTAAGGGAATGAGGAGAAGGGGGTCTAGGAGAAGGTGGGTGGAAGTGAGAGATGAATATGACCAAAATACATTGTATCCACGAATAAAACTGCCAACAATTAAATTAAAAATATATTTTAAATTAAATTATATATATACACATACACACATATCTTTAGGATATGAATTGGGTATTTCTAGTATAGTGAATCAGTTCAATAAATTTCAGTTCTAGAAGGGTTTTGGTATCCATTTCATCATCTCCAACACGCCTTCATGTCCTCGTCCCTCTTGGTGCCTCTCTCGATCCTTCAGGCTCTCGTGTTTCACAGCAGTCCTTTGGGGGTCAACACGCGTTGACATTTCCTTTATGGTACTTATCACAGCAGGTCTGAACTTGTTAGCCTTGCTCATGTGGTCCTGCGTGGCTCGCACGCTTCCAGTGCTGCTCTTGAATTTTCCTGTAGGCTGGGCCACCCGGAGGCACCTTGTGCTTTCTGAATCCATGCAATACCTTTCTAGTACACAGGCCGCATGCCCTCTTTGCAATGCTTCTTTTCCTCTGATCCCTGTTTCCTTGCTGTATCAATTGCAGGTTTTACTGTCCTGTTGAAGCATACACCGCAGCACCATCTTATAGTGTTGCTCCCTTTTATTGTTTTTCAGAGGCAGACCCCAACCCAATGTTACTGAGCTTACTTAGTTATACATCCAAGATGGCCATTCCAATAGAGATGTCATGCAGATCAACGCTGTCTTTTTTTTGCTTTCTAGTATAATCCACGAGTTTAGAAATGCATGTGTCTTGTTGTATCTTGTTTTATTTTTAATATGTTTTAAATTTATTCTTTGAGAATTTTATGTGTACACAATGTGTGATGAACATTGTCTCCTCCAGCTCTCCCTAGATTTCCTCATTACATCCCCTGGAATCCATGTATAATCTTTTTCATACACTGGGTCTACTTAGAACTGTTCGTATGCTCATAGGGATCATACACTGCAGCATGGACAACCTACTTAGTGGCCACCACTTCAAAGGAAATTGATTCTTCTTACCCTGACTGCCATCAACTGTGAGCAGCTCAGGCCTCGTGAGCCTATAACACATTCATGCTTGAGTCTTGTCTGGCTTAATCTTTTTCATCTCTTGCACAGGCCATTTCAGCTGCTAGGAGTTTGTGAAAACTGCAGTCCTATAGTGTTGTGAAGGTCACAGTTCACAGCCTTCTTCTCTCTATCCTCAGACTCTTACATTCTTTATGCCTTTTTTCTGCTGTGTTCCTTGAGCTTTGGTGGGTAACAGTGTTTTTGATGTGTGTGTGTGTGTGTGTGTGTGTATGTGTGTCTGTGTGTGAGTGTGTATATGTAGGCATTTAACATACGTATATCACATACATATAATGTATATAACATATATACACATGGACATATACATATGTATATGTATGTATAACATACACATATGGAAGAAAGCTTACACCTCTTCCTCATGTTGGAGGCAGAGGGAAAGAAACGCACACACACACACACACACACACACACACATACACACACACACACATACACACACACATACACACACACACACACACACACACACACACACACACACACACACACTACAGACTCCCAAAATGAAGGAATACAAAAGTTGTTGCTTATAATTCTCAACTTACCTATTTTTTAAACCTTCTGCTTTCTATGAATATCCTTGTCAAAAGCACAGAAAGCTACACCTGTCCTCCAGGAAATAACCCCTATCAAATCTTTCTGATCTATCAATCAGTCTCTCTCTCTCTCTCTCTCTCTCTCTCTCTCTCTCTCTCTCTCTCCTATCTACCTATCATCTCTATCTCTCTATCTTTATATCTCTATCTCTATATATCATCTATATAGCTATATATTTATAATCAATATACCATCTATCTATACATCTCTATAAATCTATCATTTATATATCTATATACCCATTATTTATATATCATCTATGTGTCTATATCATTTATGTATCTCTACTTCCCTATTTGTATCTATCTACATCTATTTATGTAAATGTATCTATATATATCTATAGATAGGTAGATAGGTATATGACTCTCTATATGCATAATCTATGTTTCATCTATCTATATATCACTTATCTATCTACCTTTCTATTTATACATTTAATGCTGGGCATTCACTGTCACTTGTTCTTAGCACATGGGTTGGAAAGATAGCTTAGCTGGAAAAGGCATTTTTCTCTAAGCCTGAAAACCTGAGTTCACTCTCAAAACTCACATGGGGAAAAAAGAAAAGCAAGTCACTAGAGATTTAAGTAAATGAATATAACCATACATATGGACAACACCTTTTACATAAGAGGAACTTAAGAATTGCAAAATGATTGAAGATTCCAAAGGTTCTAGGTTCAGTCATGGATCCAGCATCAATCATATTTGATTAAGAGTCCATCTTGCTGTGAAGTTCGTGCTGAGATCTGCAAATACACTGTTCTATATGCTTGAATATTGTAATGATAAGTAACTAAATGGTGAACTTTTTTTGCTCTAGAATGGAAAATGTGCAAGGCACATTTTCTGCGTATTAATAGATTGTCATTAATTATTGTTGCTAACTCCTAACAATGTAAAAGAAACATTACTACCCGCATTTTATAGATTATAAAAGCAAGCATGGAAACCTAAGTGACTCACTGAGGTTAAGTTGCAGACAAAGGGTGTGGAGTGAAAGCCAGGCCTAACAGTGTGGCTCCAGAGCCCCTCTCTAACCTGCCCTCCCACTAGCTGCTCCTATGTGATGTTTTCTGCTCCTGCCATAGCTTTCTGTTGGGGTATGTATTAGTTACTGTTTTACTGATGTGATAAAATCAAAAAAAATCCAACTGGGAACTAGTTATTATGTCTAGTAACATGGCAATAGGCAGATGGACAGGCATAGTGTTGGATAAATAGCTGAGAGTTTACATCTCATCTTCAAGTTGGAGGGAGGGAGAGAGGGAGAGAGAGTATGTGAAAGACAGAGAGAGAGAGAGAGACCGAGAGAGAGAGAGAGAGAGAGAGAGAGAGAGAGAGAGAGAGAGAGAG
>JADRCD010238624.1:474-13460 GCA_019843815.1 Montemys delectorum
TGTGTGTGTGTGTGTGTGTGTGTGTGTGTGTGTGTGTGTGTGTTTGTATGTGGGGGCTAATTCCCTGACTATGGACTAGTAGCAGCAGCATTGTAAAATGTTCCGATTTATTATTTCTATAGATTAATTTTTTTTTCTTGATGGCAAGAGCAAAACCTTCAGACATCAGCATAGTCTCCTTGTCATAGAAATACCGAACAAGATGAAGTAGCAGTTTTACAGGAATACCAAAAGGAGACAGACTAAGTAGATAAGACCCCTTCCCCTCTGGCATCTACTTTCTACTTTCGCTATTACTCCCTTAGATTAGGAAACAACACTGAAAGCTGGGTCTCCAAGTGAACCGGCTCTCAAGCAGATTAACTTATGCGAAAGCCACTTCTGGAGCTTAATAATTATTTACTGAGTGTTCCTGGGTCAGAAGAGAGGTTCTGATTAAGTCAGAGGAGCTACTTGTTCCGTAGCTAGTGAAGGCGTGCTTGAAGACAGCAAGAATGGAAAAATACTAGGTGTAGCAGAACTATTTTTAGAATTTGATTCTTAAAAATGAAATTCCCATAAATTGAAGTGTGGGCTAACAGTCCGTCATTTGCAGTTGACGGGTCTTTAAGAGGTCCTGTAAAGGGTAATTTTGAAAATGGTTTCTATTTCTGCTGAAGTTTGCTTTTATAGATACCTTGTACATTCCCATCCCACGTGTCATTAAAACAGCTAATTATTCACCTTTCTAAAATGATAGAGCATTTTATGAACAAAGTACATATAATTATGCATTTGAAATACCATTATGCTGAAATTTTTAAAAATAAATCTCTGCCTTATAAATCAGATAATAGTTGGGAAGACAGTGCCTGCTCTTTGTGAATCATGTCCTGCAGGAATGTACCTACAACCTGAAGATGTTTTTAGTTCTGATTTTAAGCAAGCTGAGGGATGCCACCTGATCAAACTTGTGTTGCAGATGCAGCATTAGGACAGACCCAAATTTGTCCCCAAATTAATCCTTAAGTTTAAATACTTTCCCAGTTAACTATAATATTTGTCACAGGAATATGCATCGCTCCAAACTCTCTGAATGAATTTTCTAGCAAATGTCTTTGAAAAACTTGTGTACTGAACTGTTTTCCATTAACTTTTCCCCTGCCTGGGAATTAATTGTGTATTTCCTTCCAGGAAAGCCAGTGAGCATCAAAGCAGAAAGGAGAATTCTAGACTCTTGTCTGTGTTGAAAATAACCCAAGAGCTTTCACTATTTGGGGGCTATTGAGATGCTCGGCAAATGTGTTTTTCTGGGATTAAAGTACAGTGTTGGGCTGGGGAGATGGCTCAGTGGGTAGAGCCCTTGCAGCACAAGGGTAAGGAACTGCGTTCAGACCCTCCCACCCATGTAAAGCCAAATTTCGTGGCATGAATCTACAATCTCAGAGTTGCTATGGTGACATGGGAAGTGGAGATAGGAGAGTCCCTGGAAGCTTATGGGTCAGCTAGCCTGGCATGTACAGTAGAGAACAAGAGACCCTGTCACAAGCAAAATGGGAAGTAAGCACTGATGCCCATAGTTGGCCTCTGATGCCAACTCTCATGCCTTGACACTCACGTGCCTATATTCCTACACAGAAACGTGTATAAATCATACACATACATCGTATGCACACACATTCACAAATACATGTGCATACACACACGATATAAAATAATTTGCTGTGACTTTTGTGCACAGTCCAGATTATCTGTGGGCTCTGATCTTAGCACTTAACTGTCATAAGGCAATTTCACAGCTACTCCATGTCAAAAAGCCTTCTTCCATTGTCATTTTGCACATGGAGAAACTAAGCTTTCAGTAGGTACAAACTCTTCTGAGGTCTTACAGCTAACATGCGACAGATCTAGTACTGGACTCCAGGCATGCTGGAGCCAGAGATTTTTCTCTTATCTGTCTTATTTGCTATATTTTCACTGGAGATGACAAGTAATCTGGTTTATTCCTCTAGTTTTATGCTGAGTGAGTCACTCCCAGCTTCTTTCTCTGAATTACCAATACCTAATAGTGGCGAGCCTTTAATGGGTTGTGGTTCCTCTGGATACTGCATTATTTTTTTTGTCAGATGTACTTCCCTAATTCACAGTTGACTATGTGGCACCTGTCCAGGGCGAGGAGGAAGTCACTGCATAGATTCATTGATGGTAGGGACTATCTCCATCTTGAAATGGAGAAAAATTCTTCTGTGAATGAAAGAAATATTGATGATCCCTAGGACTCCAAGTTCCTGGTCACTAGATGACTCAAGCATATCTATCCCTTGACCAAAGGTCCCCTAAAACTAAGGTTCTGGTATCAATGATTCCATGAGGTGGAGTGTTTGTTAAAAGAGAGATACCAAATTTACTCATTGAACAAATACTTGTTTGTGTGCTGAAAAGTATACAGAATGAAAAAAAAAAAACCATACAATCATCTTTACTGTCAATGGAACCAACTCCCCCAGGTCTAAAGGGTCAGACACCACTACATTTTTAAGTCTTGCTCATCCTCATGGGCCACAATGACTCCCAGAAACTCCATCCAGTACAGCCACCTTACAGGAGACACAATGGCAGATGGTTCAAGGGCAAGTGTCTATCATTTCCTGGAACCACTACCTGACATTCCTTCTTAAGCATCGTTGGCCAGCTTTAGGCATGTAGCCATTGTAGTTCATGAGAAGCTTGGTAATACTGGTAGCACTATGACTAGCGAAAGCCACAAGAAGGAAGGACAGGTTAAACATCCTCAGCCTGAAAATCTACAGCGCTCTGAAATCCAAAGCTGTTTGAGCACTATTATGTCATAAGGGAAAATTCACACTTAACCTCTTCTGACAAATTGCCATCAAAAAGGACTGAGCTAAAACTATTACATAAGATGACCTCTAGTCTATGTGTAAGCGGTACATAAAGGAAGTTTATGTGCACAGTTGGTTCTGCCCTCAAGGTTTCTCCTTGTCTGTGTGTAAATGTAAATATTACAGAATTGGAAGATATCCATGTCCCCTTCAAGCACCTTAGATAAGGGACGCATAACCACCACATTATGTGAATGATCTTGGCCTAAATGTTGATTTTCTTCTTAGAAGGTTGCTAAGATATCTTGTAAAAGTACACCAGGCTGTACAGTATCCATGTTCATTTGTTTACATATAAAAATTGGCTATATTTCATATGTGAAAAAAAATAATGTAGTTTATTTCCTGAGATTGCATGATCATACAATGCACACAGATACAACTCACTTCCTCTCTCTCTCTTCTCTCCCTCTCTCTCTGTCTCTCTCTCTGTCTCTCTCTCTCTCTCTCAGTCCATTGATTTTTTTTTTCCCCCTGCAGACTTTTTAACTTCAGGTTTGTGGGATTTTTTTTTTTTCTGGTTTGTTTGTTTGTTTGAGCTGAGTAATAAATATTCCATAGTCTGTTCTAGTTCTAATCCCTGTCATGGAGTCTTTGATTTTGGTAGTGGACAAGTCCGTAAAAATATATTATATATTGAAGCTGCTGTAAAATTTAATGTGAAGCTTCACAGCTTCTATGTGAATGACTATTCTAACTGGACAGACATTGACTAAGTTATTATATAGATTTGAATCTGGTTAAATCTGGGTATACGATATTCTTATTTCGCAGTTGTAGATTTCAAAGACATATCAAATAAGATTAAACTAGAGTAGAGATGGACTGACCTTTCTCATCCAGTGTTTGGGGTAGCCCAGTGTTATGCAGACTAAGGAGGTAGCTTGGTCCCTTTACGTGCTGTCTGGACACAGTGCCCTTCTTTTTGTTCTTTGTTTCCTACAGCCCTTGGTACCGTTTTTTTGTTTTTTTGTTTTTTGTTTTTTGTTTTTAACTTCACATTGCTGTTTCTAGTCTGAGATAGATGCACAAAACTCAAGGTTCACTTCCTGCCAGAGTTCTGGTTGTCAAGGAGAGTTACCTTACTGCCACAGTTCCAGTCAGAAATGGAACCCCCCGTACTGCTGTTGACCCCTGTGGACAGAGGACAGATAGGCTGACTAGCTAGGCCTGCCTGTGCATCCTTGGGCTGAAAGGAAGGGATGTTGGCTTTGCAAGGTGAAATGGGTGCCACAGGATGCTGAGTGAGCCACAATGGGTGGGTGGGCGCAGTAAGCCTTGACGGTTGCCTGTGTGGTTGCCTCTCTACTGCACTGGGTACACCCATTCACCAATCCTTATATGACAATGTGCACTTCCATTTGTTTTCAATCTGGTGTTATAAACTTTAGGTCTTTGCTGGATATATGCTAAGCATGCAATGATTGTTAAACTACTGTAACCTGAAGCTTTTAAATATTTTTTAACCTAGTACAATGCTGTCTAGACAAGAGACAACATGCTTTGTAACTGGGAAATTGTGTCAGTAGCTATAGAATAATGTTATGCCTTTAAAAAGTTCTTCTTTTTTTAAATTTTTGTTCTTTTCTTCAAGGCAGGGTCTCATTGTGTAGCCTTAGTTGTTCTAGAACTTTCTCTGTAGGCCAGGTTGGCCTCAAACTCACAGAGGTCCTCCTGTCTCTGCCTCCTAAGAGCTGGGATTAAAGATATGTACCATCACTGCCTGGCTAAAAAGTTCTTGCTCATAGCTAGGTATGAATGAGAATCCACATTGAACAGGTTGAGCAAGAATCAAAGAGTGTGGGACTTCAAGGTTAAGAGTGTTTTTGCAGAAGATCTGAGTTTCTAGAATACAAGTCAGGTAGCTCACACTCATCTGTAACTCTGTCTGAGGATATATAACATCTTTGGCCTCCACTCAGTAGTGTCATACAGTAGTTTCATAGAGGAGTCTCATGAAGTAGGCCTTAAATCCAATTTTAAAAGTGGCTGGTTACTCTGATAACATGGTACCACTGTTGTTCCAGTGGTCTGCTTTATAGGCAGGTCTCTGCTATAGCTCACAGGGTTTGTAGCTGATTGAGAGTGATGATTATTTTTCTTCTCTGGTAGCATGTACAACAATGTCCAGTACTACTAATGCTATTCAGTAAGGGTAAAGTTGCCAGCGTATCACTAGCTCAACCTCTCCATACTTGATGATACGAATATATGCTGTCTTTGACAATAGGATCTTACTGTCAGGTTGTGAAGTGTAACTGGTCAGATTGGCAATAGCCTATAGAGTTGGTTTGGGGAGGTATCTGTGGGATTCCTTTGGCCAGTAACTCAAAAAGATATAGCCCAGTCCTGGTACTGTCAAGAAAAATGAAATTATAAAATTCATACATAAGTGGATAGGGCAATCACCCTTAGTTAGGTTACCCAGCACCCGAAAGACAAACATTGTATGTTTCCTCTTACTTGTAGATGTTAACATTTAAGCTTTAGATTGTGTATCATTCAGAGCATCCACAGAGATTAGGTAGATAATAAGATATCGGGGGTAGGGGATCTTTCAAAGAAGGAGAAATAGAATATAGTTGTGTGAAAGGACAAAGAGTAAATTTGAATAGAAGAATAAGTGGGAAGTCCTTTCAGATTGGGGTTGTGGTATCTTGTTCACAAGAGACTGGCAGTCTCATTTGAAAGACGGAAGTGAGAAACACTTGTGAAGCAGTGAAGATCCCAACCTCAACTCAGTCTGGTGTCAAAGCGCCTGAAAGAGCATCTCTGTGTTAATTGTAAAGCTCTCTAAATATTGTTTTTAATCCCTCCTCATCAGTTTGTTTAAAGTAAATCTTGTCATACTTTAAAAAAAAAACTGATAAAGCCATACTTTATCAGTTATATGACTATGCCACTGTAATAATGCATTAAATGTGCTAAGTTATACAAATAAGAAGTAAAAAAAGAGATCAATGTAAATAATGGAATATTCTAGTTGTTTTCCCTGCATTCCCAGGGCATCACGTTTTGTGTTCTCTTTTGAGAGTGCAATGTACTGTAAGCTGAATTAAGGGTCCTGTTGACTTTTGATCTAATTGACTTTGTGCTTACTGTTGTCTAATGTCTGGTCCAGCTAAGACAATAGAGAGAGTATTGCATGCTGTCTCTACTCTCTGCCTACCAACTGAGTTCTTGGTATTGGTTAAGTAAAAATGTCAAGTTTGAGTTCCATATAGCTAAGGGTTCTTAACTTTTATAGTTTTCTTCTTTGTATGCAAATGAAAAGCACAAATCTGCAAAGCTAGTTTGGACTCCACAATGTCCCAAATGTCTAACAATGCCATGCCTTTAGAAAAATTTCAGTTATTGACTGAAAATTGTTTAAAAAGGAGAAGAAAAACCTCAGGATTTGACACCAAATTGTGATCACTGGCATGTTCCATCTGATGGTTTTACTCCTAGAGATGGACTTTTGTATGGTCTTACAATGAGATCCTGGCATCACTGTCAGGTAAGGGATTGGCAGGTGGTGCTGGCCAGATGCCAGAGACCTGATAGAGTTACTGATATTTTTAAGTGGTTGATAAAGCTAAAGGAATAAACTATTTGAACTTAGGAATATGCCCAGTAAGACAGAAGACTGTCTAGTAGCCCTTTACCATCAGAGAGGAGGAGGCTTTGAAAGCTAAAAATGTAAATTCATCAAAAGGAGTGGGAACTGAAGCCACAGGGAGAGTCCACACATTGCCTGTATACTGTATTCCAGCTGCTGCATTGAACAATTTAATATTTACTCACACTGTCCCCACAGAGTCTAGGGGTACTCTGAGGGAACACTCAGGGGAGCCGAATGGCTCATTAAAGTTCACATTGCTCAGCTGTGGCTGAAGAAGAACTCAGAGTCCACTTTGTGGCCCTCCTCTTTGACTAGTATGCAGCAAGCCCCACACTCAGGGAATGTGCTTAGCTCCAGGGTCAGGGAGGTATCAGCACACTTGTGGCCATGCCTATGGGCTTATCTCGCTGAAGGAGAGGGGTACATCTGGCCAGGGCTTTCACTATGGGGTTGGGAGCTAGGTATCCCCAGCACCTAGCAATAGCTATTTGTTGAATCAATGAACTTCATATAATCAGGTTAAAAGGAGTCATACTCACAGAATTAGGATTAGCTTGCTGGAGCTCAGGTTCATGGGCCCAGGGATGAGCTCAGTCAGCAATTAAAATTAGACACATTGGACATCTCTCCATATATGTCATTAGTGGCTTTGTCAGGAAGTCCTCATTTTTAAAAGCAGTCATTCTGGCCACTTAGAATATCCCTTACATAAACTTCCAGTCTTTACTAACGCTTACACAGTCTTTCACACTCCCTTGTCTTGCGAATGGAGTAAAATCTAGTTGTGTTTTTCTTTGTCTGTGAGGAGATAATTACTGATTCAGTTATTCCTAAGAGAAGTGGACACTCAAAAGATGGTGAGCCTGGCTGAGAATCTGGTAGTCATGTCTCACAATGTAGAAATATCCTAGAGGGTGTGTGTGTGTTTGTGTGTGTGTACACACATAGTTCTGTTGCACTACCCCCTTTAGAAGCCTTTGTTCAACTGTCAATTAGCTGAGCTTTATTCTGTTTATATAAATATAAAACATGTTTGCTATTGTTTCTTTCATGTGGTTTCCCTGTATTTGTACTGTTCTATTGTATAGATCAGTATTATTTTTTTCCTGATAGACTATTATAGAAGATACTTTAAATGATATTGTTATTGTGGTTAAAACATGAAGCCTTAGTGGGCTTGCTAACTAGTCATTTTAATTTGTCTTCACAATGCTTTAGTATTAATTGAAAGGATTTTCCCCCGGTATTGCGGCCAGTGACTCGTCCTGTGTAGTTAATTAGCACGATTATGCCACAGCTCCTTTTGCTCCGGCACAAAGGTTTGCTCTTGTTTTTATCAAAAGGATCATTCTCTCTGAGAATGTTGGGACCTGACAGGCTCTGAATAGTAAGATCACTTATTTATTTTTAAATAGCCACCTCCAATCTTTCTTGGTTTAGGAAAGTACATTTGAGCTTTGAAGGCATACTCTAAAATGGGAAATTCATTTTCTTTCGATGCTCATTTTAGCAGATTCTATACTAGTGAATAGGTGATTTTAGGTTAACAGAGCCATGGCTGGGGAACATTTTGATTGTGTGAATGAGTATACAATGTTAAGATAATAAGCAAAGTATAGATGCTACTTGCTCCATGTTCCCTGTATGTCCATAGGGAATGCCGGGGAGAACAGAAGAAGGATGTTTTAGGTTTGGGGGCTACTGAAGACATTCAGGAAAGCTTCCTTAGTCCCTTCCTATAGTTGAAGTATTGTCTGATAGCTCTAGTCTCCTTTCTTGTAGCCTGGTGGTGAAGTTGATCAGCCGTCATTTTCTTTAATTAGTGTCTATTGTATATATTGCCACTGGAAAAATACTTTGGCGTTATTATAGCTTAAAGAAGAAAAGCTAGAAGAAAATTGATTTTCCTAAGTTCATCCCCACTCAGGCAAGCATGCTTGCTCCATACATTCCCTGCTAGGCGCTTTGTAGATTTACACATGCACGCTGAGCTTGTAAATCTGAATTAGCCCGTAAATCCACTTTGGAATCTGACTTGATGATTTATAGTTACTGTGCATGTATGCTACTTTGCTGTTCATTTTGCATTTTCAAGGAAATAATGTAATATGTTATTGAATTCATATCTTATTAGTTAACTGTGGTCCTATTTTTAAAAATAGGTGATTTAGGATATTTAGAAATCTTTAAAAGCCATTGCATATATGAATTTTTCCACTTTTGATTTCCTTGGACAATTACATGCCAAGGAACTTTCTGAAACAAAATAAATAACTTATTTTTAGCCTTTGGGTATAATTTTACTAGAGCATAATAATAATAATAATAATAATAATAATAATAATAATAGTAAGTTTTTATTATGTGTTTCCTGTCATAAATGTGTTTTTAAAAATTGGACACTACGTAGATATTTTCCCCCTTGATTAAAATAATCATTCTATTCTATACTTTTATTCATATCAATAGTTTTATTTTTATGTAATTTTTGTAGATACATGGTATTAAATTTTGTGATTTATTATAATTTACTGAGCCAGTTTTCTATATGGAAAATAAATAAACTTCTAGAATCTCTTGGGGAATGACACGAGAGTGTGACACAGACCTTTATCCTGTAGCACATCCGCTCACTTGGGCAGTGTTTTTGTCCTCAGGATGTGCACAGAGATGACCAGGGGCCTTAGGACTTCTGTATTTGGTAGGAAGGTAAATACGGTACTGGGGTTTGCAATCTAAAGGGAGAATAAATTCAGATGCCTCCCCCACCCCCCACCCCCGAAGTGTGAGAGACTCAAATGTTCATTTTTTTTTTTCTGTTCCCAGAAGCTAAGCTCTTTTATTATAAGGTTGCACAAAAATCTAAATAATTGTAATTAAGTTTGCTTCCCATACTGGATGGTAATAAAAGCAAGCACGAACATCTAATGGGGTGATGGTTACTGTACACGGGGATTATAAGCATTGCTTTATTTAAACTTCACAGCATCAGTCCTTTAGAAGGCTCTCAATATGAGTGGTGCGGTAGATATTTAAAGGACATGCCGCCACTTTTATGGATAAAAGTCTGTATACATCTCTTCCAGGTATAAAAACCCAGGCGGAAAGAGGTTTATTATTTGTTCATAGCACAGAGTTGGCAGGATAAGCAACCTAAAGCTACACCTGGTGAAAATAAGAAGTCTTTTCTTCTTACCTACTGACTGCCATTTAAGTGTGTTAGATAATGGTGAGCAGAGCAAGTCCCTGGCCTTTAGAAGTAGACCTGATGGGGAAAACACAGCACCCTGATGCCGTGGGCATGCCCAGATGAGTCACAAGGAAAGACACACAAAGAAAACTAGGAGGAAGAGTTGGGTTGTCGCTTCAGCTTTTCTTCTGTCCCCTTGTCTTTGGACAAGGGTAGGACGCAGTGTCCACATCTGGCCCACATGCTTCTTTCGTTAATGATTTGGGTCATGTCTTGTCTTCCAAACTTTCCAGCAACAGTGTTTCCTTACTAGCAACCATATTAGACATCTTCAAGGAGTTTAGATAACATGTAGGAGTCATTGGTTGTTTAGACTGAGCTATTTTTAAAAAAGCAAATCAAGTAATTTGTTTTTATCTGTGGAGAGTTGTGTGGAGCCATTGAGACCAATGGCTCCTAATTGTTGGTTATATCAGCATTATATTCAGTGGTGATGAAATGTGTATGGCATAGAAATCAAAACGAAATAAGTGATTTGATAAAAAAAAATCCCTAGATGCAATCAGCCTGACTTATTTTAATTCAACTCCTAATGACTTGAATCCTGTCACCTCTTGATTTTCAATTATATGGAGTGCCATGCCGTGCCTTGATCATATCTGTGCAGACTCACCTCCTAGTTTGGTGGCATTTAGGATACCCCGCGATGCAGGTGATGGGTCTCATCAGGATACTAAATGCTGTGTGCCTTCTGGTTTCCCCACAGCAGTTCTGCAGAGCATTCTGGGGCCTCCAAGCCTCCGTTAAGCTCCTCCACTATGACATCACGCATCTTGCTACGCCAGCAACTCATGCGTGAGCAGATGCAGGAGCAGGAGCGCAGGGAGCAGCAGCAGAAGCTGCAGGCAGCCCAGTTCATGCAACAGAGAGTGGCCGTGAGTCAGACACCAGCCATAAACGTCAGCGTACCCACCACCCTTCCCTCTGCCACCCAGGTGCCGATGGAAGTCCTTAAGGTATGTGAGTGTTGCTGCCCTTGTGTTTGGACTGAGCCTGTCCCTTCTCCACACCCTAGGTGTCACATTCACTGGACTGTGTCTTCTCTTGCATTGCTATTAGTCTTATTTATAAGAATTGCTTCCAGTGGTTCCTATAAGGCTTTGTATTTTAAAAGAAGTATTTGAACTGACTGTAAATATTATGGCAACCTGTGAATGGTGGAAACAGTCAACATTTTCGTGACCAGTCCCAAATGGGACCTGACGCTTGTTGTAACAAAGAACATTTCTTTTTCTCTTTTTTGGAAATGGTTTCAGAGTTACCTGAAAGAGGCCTCTTCTAGAAACTTGTGTGTATGTCTTCATAAATGCACTCCGGGCCACACTTTAACTTTGCTCTTCAGTTAGCAAATCCTGCTGGCCTTAGAAACTAATTGTTTTAGAAAGTCTCTTCAGAAAGAGAACTGTGGTCAAGCGTTCTGTCTGTGCCTTAATAACCAGACTTCATAATCCCTTTACTGAAGCGAGCTGTCTGCTTTGGGTCTCTTTGATTTCTTGCTAGGGTGGAAACTGCGGGAGCTTGTTAACATCCTTCTAGCAGAGACACATAGCTTCCTAATTACCAGAGGAAGTTGGAGCAGGTCTAAGCATAGAGCATTGTCTTCATGCCACATGGGGAGTTGCCGTGTTTCATAAACATTTCAATTTGTAAATATGACTGGTTCAAGAAAGGCTAGAAGTAGGGAAACTTCCATATGTTATATTTACTTTTTACCCATTCACCTAACTGATCCATTGTGAATTGCCAAGTCCTACTGTTCATTAAGCAATGTGAACTCCACACGCTGTAGATTCATTGTTGGTCTTTGCCTTTACCCTTGTGCTCAAAGAAATAAAAAAAATTAAAAAATTAAAAATTAAAAATTAAAAAAAAATAAAAAAAATCCTTCCATCTCCCCTACATAAAGTTTATTATTAAATTAAACAGGAACAGTGTACAACACTCAAGATCTGTCTATGATCTTTCCTTGAGGAAAGGAATTCTTTAAAAAAAAAATCCAACTTTAAAGCAGCACATAGATATTTCCAAAGATTTTAAAATTTAATGACCTTATTGTAGAACTCTTTGATAAGAGAAACCACTTGAAATTTTGCTAAAGCAAAGTGACCCAACTGGTTCAGCAGAAAATTTTACTTGAATATGACCAAAATTCTGAATATTGCCACAATTATGACTCTTTTATTCTTCCGCTATCGCTTGTCAAGTAAAAACTCTACATGAAATCTCTCTGTTCTGCCTGAGTAGAGCCAATGGTCCCCATTTAAGATGTAACAGATTTAACTGTTGTTTTCTGTTTGCAAGAGCCATGGTCGTTTTGTTTATACTTTATTTCAAGACTGACTTTTATAACAAGCTGCAAAGAAGAATATCTGTTTTATAAACCATAATCTTAAGTTTTTTAACTAAAGGAAGAAATTTTAGAGACAGTGACATGGATTTGAGTAGAGTGGTTTACATCAAATTTGAAGGTAATGCTTAATCGTATTGAAGTGTATTTACTTGAAATGAATTTTCCTGTAGGAGTTGTTATATGGGGTGTTGGAGAATTTACCACAAAATGAATATATGGAAACATCATTTCAATATTATACAAATATGTATTTAATTTTTAAATGTTTAGAATGCTATAGCCTTATTACAATTAATATCTATACTAAATAATTTTAATACTTTATGTATTTTCCCTTATTCTCTGTTTATTCTGGTAACATTGGGTTGAACTGCAGTCTTCCCACAACTAAAGAGTGCCAGAAAAATGCCCTAAGTTAAAGTAAAATAAGTTATTAAAGCTAGAAGACATGACCTGGCCAGAAGAGCCACCAGTTAAATTTGTTTATTGTGCTCTCAACAGTTGTTACCTCTGTTTACCTGGAGAGTCTTAAATAGAGGTATCTCCTTGGACTATCTAAGAGAGTCAGTCATGTCTCATGAACGAGAAGGACTTGTTGGCCTAACAGGATGTAGGGAGCTGATAGCTATTTAGACAACCTTAGGTACTTTTAAGCCAAAGACCAAATTAAAACAGGATTTCATTCATCAGAGGTAATATTGTAAGACATTCAAACATAAATGTGAAGGCAAGTTTCCTATTGGTGATTCCTTGAGAATGTTTATTTATTGACTTCACACTTTATAAAAATAGTTTCTTAAGCCCAGTGTATGGAATACTGAATGAAGGAGGGCTTCACACACACACATACACACTCTCCTTTCCTTCTCTCTCTCTCTCTCTCTCTCTCTCTCTCTCTCT
>JADRCD010238624.1:13560-27811 GCA_019843815.1 Montemys delectorum
AGACAGGGTTTCTCTCTATAGTCCTGGCTGTCTTGGAACTCACTCTGTAGACCAAGTTGGCCTCGAACTCAGAAATTTGCCTGCTTCTGCCTCCCAAGTGCTGGGATTAAAGGCATGCACCACCACTGCCCTGTCCCTTGGTTCTTTTGTGACTTTTAAATCATAGAAGACAGGTTCATGAAGTAAATGGTCATAGAGAAATAGTTGATTTGTTTAATCTTGGACAATTTAATATATTTCCAAAACATTAGTAATGCTAATATAGGCTAATTGTATGTTTTATGATGTTATATACTACATTGAACACATTTTTGACAGTATAGCCTTAGCAAGTTATTGATTTCATTGTTACAGTTTTAAGTAGCAGAGTCAGTGCATACCCACTTCTCAGTGAATGGAGGCAGCCGTGGAGGTGGAGAGTGTCCATTAAGTCTCTCAGTTTTCCAGTGTATTCTTACAAACACACTAGAAGAAAAGCCGAAGTCTAAATTTTATAAATGCACAGTCTTGTCACCAGTAACCCAGTATCAGACTGAACAACCCATTTTGACAAGTAAAATCAGTGGTTTCAGGTTAATCCCTTTCTCTGGCAGCATTTTACTTAAACAACGGAACTCTATGAAGCATGTTTAAAAACTGTTGACATCTGAAAACTTTGGATTCATTGGAATTCATATTAGAGAGTGGCAATTCCCATTATTTCTTCCCCAGTACACACCATTGTTCAGGAGATATAGCCTCTGTATTCTATATTGATTTCAGAAATTTGTGCACTTAATCCTTATGTTGATTTTCACACTGGATAGCATGGAGTGTTGGGTCTTATTGTGGGTATTTGCACATTAGTGAGTTGTTGACTTGTTTTTGTTTTTTTTTGTTTTGTTTTGTTTTTTTTAGAACAAGCTTAACAATTTGGGATGGTAACTCAAGGAGGCTTCTTTACCATAAATAGTGACATTAGGGGACATAATAGCTTTTTCACAGTTGTGATATGTTTCAAAAAAGTTTAAAAGTTTGCTAAGAACGGTTTATGGGTCACTGTCTTCTATATGTAGAATTTTCCAGCAGGTGAAGCATAAGAACTGAGGCTAAACTTGAACTAAATAAAATCAGAATCACCAGGGACAGACTTTTAGCCATGGTGGGTCTCACATCTGTAGAAGTATCACAGTCAAGATGGCAGGCAACACACACACACACACACACACACACACACACACACACACACACACAGGTGGGTGGACTTGATGTTCACACACTCACTGAATCTCTCTTGTCACTGGCTCATCTCTCTATCTGTAATTGATTATTGGAGCAGCTGCTACTGTGATCTGAGACTGTTAAATTCTTCAGTTAATTCCCTGTCATCTTCTCCACTGACCCAGGCCCTGTGGAGCACTGTAGTAGTTTATAATTGATATTTATTTCTCTGCTGGGAAACTTGTTAGTTTCTTGTCTCAACTCTCTCCCTTCTTTCTGTTAACTGAAGGATCAAAAGGCTTCTGTTCTTAAATTTTATTATCTCTGTTTTGGTGAAAGCATTGATGGATTAAAAAGAATTCTTTTGAATTATTACTTTGATATATTATTGAGTTTGAAGGAATTCATTTTAAATATTTCTGTTTTTTTTTTTTTTTCCAGATCGTCTCAGGAATTGGGCAAATTGCTTACCAATTAGAGATAATGTTTTCTGTTCATCAAACCTAGGCATGCATTTTTCCAGGACCCTGCATGTTGCAGACTGTTAACCTGGGCGTGAATGGGTATTTCTCTCATCAGCACTCTGCACATTTAAGCAGAAAACGTTGTGAAAGCAGAAACCCTTGAGAGCGCTGATGATAGACTAGCTGTATCTCAGACTTGACACTTAACTTTTGTTCCTGATCTATTTAGCTGGTATCAAGAAACCTGAATCTCATCACAGTGGATGCTCAAGGCAGGAAAGACATGGCCTCTCTCAGGTCAGCTTGCGTTGGTCTCCTGAGTCAGGATCTGTAGTTGTCCCCCGAGCTACATCTCAGTTCTCCTCCACATTCATACACTTAAGCTGCCAGTCAGTGTGACATACATAAGCCTCCGTTTCAGGGAGTTTCATAAATATTGGGGTTGTTGTGATTTTGTATAAAACTATATGTCTTCAAGACTCCGTCATTATTTAGAGGGCGAAGCAGACTGTTTTCTTCTACAAACAGCCCCTGCCCTCACACACCCCCCCTCCCCGCACAGGAATTTTATTTCCCTAGAGAGTTTTAGACTTGTTCATTGTTACTCACAAGGTACTTTTCCTGATTTTTAAGACCTACTCAGTGATTTTTAGAAATTGGAGACTGCACTTGTTATCTTCCAACAGATTTCCACAGCTAAGGTAAAAATCCACCAGGAAGCCATGGCTTCTAAGTTGTCTTGCTTCCTGTAGGAACAGTGGCCTTTCTGCCATTTCCTCTTTCCCATGCCACCATTGCCCGTCATAGGAGCATGACTTTTAAAGAGATTCAATAGGCAGGGCCAGGCATGTCGATATGACCCTGGGTATTTCCTCTACGTTGTGTCTATTTTTGAGGCTTCACCATCCCCTGCTCTTCTCTGGGCAGAGTGGGGACTCTCAATTATCTCCAAAGCCAGTTGATGGTTCTGGTGTGAGTAAGTGCCAGCTTGCTTGGCACCACCTGGGAGTCATTCATGTCCCATATGTTGCTTGGGATCCCCTGTGAACAGGAAGTTGCTAGCCCAAGAAGGTGTTCCACTGAGCTGTCTTAGAAGGTACACTCTATATCCCTGCTCTCAGTCTTTATCTCCACTGCTTTTGTGACAAGCAGTTAGCAATCCAGGGAAGGCTAGACCAGGTCTTCCTTGTTTACATTTGTTACGTAGGCATTACACAACAATAGTAATTACATTGCTATCCACAACAAAATATCCAGCCTTACAAATTCATTTTATTTTTCTCAAAATATCAAAACATTAGCTATAGTTCCACTTTTACCTGGTGATGTCAGAAAAAAAAAGTGGGGGGGGGGGGAGGATGGGATTCTCCTTTTATGACCTCAAGGCCAGTTTTTGTTTTGTTTCGTTTCTGTTTTTGTTTTGTAGTGTGGCCTGGGGGTTAGTGGGGCTGAGGGCTTTGATTAGAATCTTAGATTTCTCTTTGGTTTCTTCAGATTGGGGCTGGCTAGGAGCAGTTTTGCCTGGTGGATATGTTAACCACACAACAGCTTATCATAGAGTAGACTGGTCTTTAGTTTGTCTCCATGAGCCACCTGGAGTCCCTACAGATGTCTTGTGTGAGAGGAGGTGCCAGCTCACTGTTTGTCATGTTATTGTGTCAAAGGAAGATTCAATCTGCTTCCATTTATCACAATTCCCTATTAATTGGGGGTAAGGACAATATTGTAGAGAAAGTATTAAGGGCTGGGTCTCAGGGTCAGGGCCAGTACCAGTGTGTGTGTATGTGTGTGTGTGGGGGGGGGGTAGTTTAGTGATCTTTACAATGTGATTTCCCTTTAATGTGATAAGGTCTGTAGATCATACATCCTCAACAAGGATACCATCATACCATTAAGGGAAACAAAATTGGTTCTTAGAGAGCAAAAGTGTTCAGGGTTAGGAGACAGCTCAGGGGTGAGAGTGCTTGAGGTGCAAACATGTGGGTCTAAGTTTAAAACCAAAGAAGACACATACAAAGCTGGGAGTGACTGTATATGACAGCTCATTCGAGAACAGAGACAGGGCTTGATGACTGTTAGCTTCACCCCAGGTTCACCTAGAGACCATTGTCTCTCATTGTCCAATGTCTCAAGGGAAAAATGCAGAGCAGTGGAGCAGTACTCCTGACATCCACTTCTGGCCTCCATGCATGCATACAACAGGTATGATGTGTGATGTCTACATATTTGTGCACGTGTGCGCATGCGCACAGACACACACACACACACACACACACACACACACACACACACACACACACCATAGATGCCACAGTTGTTAAAGTTTCGGGAAAGTGAGACAGAAGGAGGGACAATCCGTAGAACACTTGCAAGGTCTCAGGCTCACTAATTCGGAAAGGGTGAGCAACAACTGCTGAGTCCTCAGAATCTCCCCCTCCCTGCCTCGAGTGCTTCGAGAACACTGGCCAGGATTCCTGTAGATAGATGTGCCTTCTGCATTCTGGCTGGCCTTGTCTTTCCCAAAACCCTCATTACAATCACAATCATGTTTAGCATGGGGCCAACCTTGGTACTGAATACCACGGATACAGGATACTACTCCCATCCCTTCTGTGAAGTTGTTGTTAGCACCCCAATTTAACAGATGCATGGACAGGCATGGAGGACTTACATAGGCCTGGTAAAAGTCATTAAAGGCCAAGGTGTAATCAGGATTTGAGCCTAGGAAGTTGGCTACTTATAGTGGCTAGTATCTTTCTTAGACTGAGTAACCAGAGAAGCTTCCAGAAAAGAAGACAGTCATGTTCAACCCCTCAAGTGATGTGGTGACAAATGAGTCGATAGCACACGTTCGTTGCAGACCTCGTGGCTATGGCTTCTAACGTTGGTGGGAATTGCTTTGACGATACAGAGGAAAGGCAAAGGTGGCTTCACTGACTTCTGGAACTGATTGTTGCTTCATCTGGTGGCAGGTGAAATGAGCAAATTTTAGCTCATTATTCTCTTAACAGCCCTGTGGATATATAGGATTAGGCCAAGTAGGCGACCAGGCATGCGGAGATTGCTTCTGACTTCTGGCCATATTGTTAAGTCCGCATCCTAAGCTCTCTACTATACCCTCTCTCCACGTCCAAGCGTGTCTCAGTGACCACCAGAAACGATGCTTTTAAGTAAAGTGGAAAGCTGGAGAGAAACAACGGTGGAATCTCTTGGGTTCAACAGAAAGCTGCAAGATTTTCACTGGGGATTAGTCAGGGCCTTCTCTGTTGAATAATTAAATTTCCTTCCCTAGTTTCCAAGATATATGCAACCTAGGACCTAACTATGTTTGTCCTATGGAAGAATTTTGTCTCCGCACACTGACCGTGATGGTACTTTTTGCTTTAGCGACTGAGCTGTCATTATGGGTGAAAGACCAGTAGTAAGGAGTTTCCTAGAGCAACATCTGGAAATCTAGAGCTGGGATCTTTATATTCTGAGAGTCTCAGTGGCTCAGCCTACTGCAGCTCATGTGCTTTGTCCGTCTCTAGATTCAGCGATGCCTCTCGGTAAAGTTCTAAATGGTTTTTATTCACTCCCCATAGGAATTTCCCCCTGAAGTCATGGTCCCATTTTTGTTGTTGTTGCCACTGCTGCCATTGTTTCTCCTCCCTTCAGTATCAGAACTTTTGGCATTGCTTTAACACTTAAAATCAGAACTTCAGATCTGCTTGTTTTCCTATTTGCTTTTAAGTGCGTGTCAACTGTAATAATAATTATGTTATTGCACAAGGAGGTCACAATCCCCTTCACGGATTCGGCCTGTTTCATCTCAGTTAAAGAAAGGATAAGCTTGAAAGACTACTCATGGATGTAAGGGTGCTTTAGAACAAGAGAGAATTCAGACATGGCTAAGCAAAATCTAAATTTAAACTTCACCCTACTAAAATAAATGGCTGGAATTTGTGTTAAAAATATGTAAATTAGTATGGCAGCTTTGCTCAAGGTTATAGCTCTAATCAGTACTAGGATATTGGCTCTCGTTTCGAATGTGTCTCTTCTTAGTCTTTTTTGAGTATCAGCCTAAACTTGAAAACTGTAGCATCCTACATGCATCTCCCAGCTTTTCAGATCTTGTTCATAGTACCGTAACTATGGGAGAAGATGTATAGAAAGCACATAAACCAGGATGCACTTAACACAGAATGTTTTAGAGAGAGTTGCTTTAATCACTGTTTTAAAGATTGATTAACACCTAGAGGGCGGAGGCCACTGGAGAAATGGCTTAGCAGGCTCCTCCAAAAATCCTGAGTTCAATTCCCAGCAACCACATGGTGGGTCACAATAATCTATGACAGGATCTGATGTCCTCTTCTGGCATGCAGGCTGTCATACATACAATAAATGTATGTATATTTTATTCATATACATGAATTTCAAAAAAAAATTTAATTGATAATACCAGAAGATGGTCCAGATGAATCAAAGGCAGATTGTTCCTCCTGGAGATCTTGAAGATGTTGCTACGGTTGGATATGATAGTTGGATCTGCTACTCTTTTCCTTTAGCCTAAATTTGTGATTTTAGGGTGTTGAAATACTAGCTCAGTTGATGAAGTGCTTGCCTTGCAAACCTTAGAACCTGAGCTTAATCCCCATACCCAGGCCTGCAAGCTTAGCTCTGGGGAGACAGAGATATGAGCATAGTACCTAGCAGCCCAGATGAACTGGTGAGTCCTGGGTCCAGGAGAGACTCTGTTTCAAAAATATAAGGCAGGGAAGACAGCTCATGTCAACCTAGCCTTCACATACATGTACATGTGCATGTATATCCACACACATACATGAGACACAAAGCCTAGGAGACTGGGTTCATGTAGTCTTTATGTAACTGAAGTGGGTGTCTTTAACATATTTTACCTAAGAGTTTGATGAATTCTTAATCACTTACTACTCTCTGAGGAGCACGCTGCTTCTATGGATAGGTCTATGAGACTCACGTTCATCACACAGTTCTTGAAGTTTTCCTAGCTAGCAGATAAAAAGGTTCAGGGACCCTGGCAATTAAAAATGAGCAAAAAGAATCTAATCATCTGGTTGTGAATAATTTTAGTGTTGTAAAGAGGCCTCAAATAAAAGGCACAATTCAGATTGCTCCCTCCCTTACCGTGGCATACTTAACTTTGTTGTAATCTCCCCTGTTGGCCCTGGTTTTTATATAATTAAAATTTAGAGGCTGGAAATTTTGTTGAGACTTAATTAGAAGTGACAAACCAGAGACATTCCTGCCAGTTAGGAAAAGCTTAACAAGTTCTTATTGGCTAACTTACAAATATGTAGCATTTCACACTGCCTAAAGGTGACAAGATCAGCTCTGTTTTTCTAGTGAACTAGTAAAAATTAGATTAATAAGTACCAGGCAAAGAACCTTTTCTTTTTTCTTTTTTACCCCCTAAGAAATCTTACCTTTGAGTACTTCTGGCTCTGGAGATTGGCACCTTAATTAGCCACATGTTCCTTTTACCTCCTGGGAAATAAGTACAGGCTAAAATTGGGGATCAAGACATAGGCGTACATTGACTTAGCACACGCAGCCAAGTAATTCATCAAGGAATGTTGGTAATTAGTCCTGCCTCTTTCAACTCTTGGCTTATTTTATAAAACCGGTTGATTTAAAATAATGCCTGCTGATGTATTGCCCACACGTTTCAAGACGGGGACTTGGCTCCTCAACAAAAGCAAGATTGTACAGGGAGGGAAATGTGCCCTCCTGGTTTTGTGTTTTCACAGATTCTGAGAGTCCATCTATGTCACCTATTAACTCGGGTGCACTTTCTCTTTACCCCATTCAGCATTTCATGGGGCCTTCTCTTTTTGCCTTGATGGAAAGAATGGGGGAGTAAACTTAAAAAAATAAACTAAAACACAAGCTCCCGGGAGGTGGGGGAGTTGGATGTAAGGAACTTGTCAAAGTGTGTCACCTCAGTGTGGTTTGATGGAATTTAATTCAAATCCTTCATCTGCTGCAAGCTGCAGTAATGATCTTCTTGTATTGTTAAATTCTTGCTGATATTTATGGCAGACAGACTAATCTCAAAAGATTGAGAGTCTGGGGTGCACAAGACCTTGTGATTACAGCCTCGTAGCATGTGTAGGTAGTTAACTGTTTTAGAAATAATAACCTGAATGTCAAATTCCCATGCTAACTGATGTATTTATCATTATGCTTTGAGATGAGACCACAGTCAGAGCAGCTCTTGAAAATCAGTGTTAGCCTGAGCCCAGTAACACACCAAGTGACCATGGCTATTTCCTCCTTAGACCATGGTATCCTCATCTGTAAACTGTGGGCAGTAAAGTCTGCCCTGGGGAGTCTTGGGAAGTGAGGGAAGGATCCACCCAGGCAGTACCTTTCACCAAGTGAGTTGAGAGCCAAGCTCTGATTTCAGAGCCTTGAGTCCTCACATGAAAGAATATCCAGAATGTTGTTATTTTAATACATTATATGAGAATTATCTGTCAACTTTCAACTTTTTCCCCCTCATTGTCTTTGTAATGAGCCCCATGCTGTCCTCAAATTTGGGTATATATATTTCCTGTCTCCCACTTAAGGTAGGTAGTTCAGAGACTTTCATCAGAATGGCTTGACTCAAAAGAGTACATTCATTTGCTAAAGTTGTTTTACTTCTGTAAAGAAGCTTTCCGGTAACTGGAATGGGGAGATTGGTGGTTTAGCTGGCAGAGGGTTTGTCATGCAAAGGTGAAGAACCAGAGTCCATTGTAATCCACAGAACCTATGAGAAACCAGATAAAGTAGCGTGCTTCTCTCTTCCCAGTGTTTTTATAGGGAGATGGGAGGTGGGGATGAGAGAATGCTGGAAAACTCACAAGCCAGATGGCCAGGCAGGCCACAGTAGGAACCCCTGTTGGAAAATGGATAGAAAGTGAGAAGGAGAAGCCAGCGTTGAGGTTTTCCTCAGAGTCTACATGGGTGTGGTGACGTGCACATACCTAAAGTCGATTGCCTGAACACACACACACACACACACACACACACACACACACACACACACTTGAGTGCACACATGGGAGGAATTTAAAACAATATATTTCCAGTAACTAAATTGAGTATTTGTTTCAATTTAGGTCTACAAAAGATATAAAATTCAGCTCCTTCTTATTACTTGGCCTCAGTTCCTGGGCTCAGTAGTTTTTTATGGCCTATGACCTTTGGATTGGATAGCACAGACCCTGAAGGATTTAGCACAGTGTTGAGTACAAAGAGAGTCATCAGGAAGATTTCTACTTTATTGGTTATAATAAATTTATAATGATCCGGGAGGGGAGAGTGCCTACTTGGTAGAGTGGTTGCAGGCATGAAGCATGTACTTGTAATACGGAAGGTCAGACGGACAGATTCAGATTCCTAGGATTCCCTGGCCGTCCAGCCTAGGAGTGAACTCTAGTTAGTTAGTGTCAGACTGTCTCAAAAGGCAAAGTGGATGACCCCTGAGGAGCAAAACCCAAGGTTAATCTCTAGCACCTGCATATATTTACACATGCATGTGTACCTACCTATATAAGGGTACCTGCATAAGCATGAACATTTACACACTTAAGAGCACACCTACATGCCCACGCATACAGTTACAATTTCCCTGGTCTTATATCTATTTAATCACTGAACACATTAATTATCATCATCACCCCTTAGCTGCAGTCTTACACCGGCCCATACAAAAACAATTTACTTGTTAGTTTATTTCTTTTAGTTTTGACCCAAGTTCACTGTCACATATCATTCCCAGCTGCCATTTCCTGTCTTTTTTTTTTTTTTTTTAACAGCTCCTGTAGGTGAGCAGTGAAGAGACACCCTGGCCAGAGGTGCCAAGTGCCTTCCATTCAGCCATGAGTGTGGAGGCAGCTCTTGACTTGTTAGTCACACATCTTACTCATGCTTTCAGGCCAGGGTCCTTGCCAACCTACACAAATCTCACTTTCCTAGCACTTACCAAGCCTGCTGAAGATGTTTGAACCACAAGGAATGCATGAGCGTTTTGCCAGTGCGCTTACTGTCAAGGAGACACTGAAGAGTCAGACGATGACAGGTCATCTCTGGTTTGTTGTATACTGGATGTTAGATGATGGCTCGTTTCACACAAAAGGCATTGAAAGCCTTTTGCTTTGCATGGAGTTTTATGCATGATGTTTACTGTCCTTTCTCACTGACTCTTGAGAGAAATTTTCAGCACGGCCCATAATTCAATAAAACAGATCTTTTTCTTATTCACCAGGGATCCCAGTTTCTTTCTGTTCTCACGGTAATTCTCAACCATTTTTAAACCAGAAGTAACTTACCTAAGGTGATACTTTATTTTGTTAAGTACCTTCTTATTTCTAGTGCAAAGAATGAATCCATTGTATTGGGTTTAGTGCACTATGGACAGGCTTGTGTTCTTCCTGTTATTCCAAGAGCTTACAAAGTCCCAGTCTGCTTACAAGCATGGAAGCCAAGACAGCAAAAATATTCCTGATGCTATGGCTTCAAGAGAGAAAAAGGATTGTTTTCTTTAGATTTCAGGGTTTCCTAGGTTGGGAATTGTGTGTATGTATGTGTGTTTGTATGTCTGCGTGTTAATTATTTATTATATAAATATATAAATTTTTGTTGCTTAAAATAATATCTAGTCAACTTTCAGGTCATTGTCAATTTTATTTAAGTTTCCTGGTAGCTTTTCTGATGTTGTTTTAAAAACTTAGAGCTAAACTTTCTTCTCAGTTTATTGACATAATCTTGATAAGGCTACCATGAACATGGACAAATGTACTCATTTTCTGTGGCACTTGGGGCCTCTCCTATTCATAAGAAGAAGACAGACTGACTACTGTGAAAGGACTCTGAGTCCTTGCTAAAACTACCCATTCGGTTTGATTGGAATCTGAGGTGCTCATGGCTTCACCACCACGCCCATCTTGGTGATTCCTGGAAGCCTGTTCAGGGACCCCAAGGCCTTGTATCACCTGGGGTCTCATTAAATAGCAAATTCCCTCCGCCTACCCAATACCTCCTGGGCCATTCCAAAGTAGATTCTGGAACTCTTTCAAAAGTACTGAAAAGAGAAGGAAGTAGAGTCAACCAGGTCTCTTTCCTGGAGGGCTTCTTGGGTTCCTTTAGAAGAAAGGATCCATGGTAACCCACCATCAGGGCTGCATCAGGCAAACCCAAGAAGAGAGAGGAAGCAATGGCGACCTGCAGCTCGGGTGGAACTGCCTCATAGAGGCTGCAAAATTCCCACCAGCTATTTAGGATATTTTGGATAAATCCATTATTTGCAAAGTTGATTTAAAAAAAAATAGATGGAAACCTTTCATATTTAGAGTAGATGACATGAGGGTAATAAGAAACTCCAAAAATTTGCACTTTAAGCTACAGAAACCACTGAGCTTTTGAGAAAGCTGCAAAAGGCAAATGAATCCCTTTGTTCACACAACTTGTGAATTCTATAAAGCTTTTACACACATACTTCTCCTAAGTGATTTGTATTTAACAGGAAAAGAGCGAGTGTGGACTTACCATTGCTACCTCAAATAGGTACGTTATATCAAGGTCACCAGGCACTGTACTTCTGTGGAGTGAGAAGTTGTGGGTTCATCTGGTACATTTATCCATTCTTATATTGGGATGATATCTTCCCGCCTGCTCCTCTGCTATAAAAAGCTACTACTTCCTCTACTTCCTTACAGGAAAGTCTTTTTTTTTTTTTTTTTTAATATATTGACTATAACACAAAATCACCTTTTTTTTTTTAAATTCTGGACAACATCTGGTTTTGGAATTCTGCTAATATCAAGGGTCTGTCTTTCTATGGATGTATGATCTAATAGGGTGTTTCCTTGTCACTGGAGTGCACAAACATTTCTTTCCTTCTTTGTTCCTTCACTGTTTTAGTTCTCTGCCTTCAGGTAGTAGATCCAGGACACACAGCCAGCGTAGCTTGCTCTCTGGAAAATGATTGCTTAATAACTCGAGAAGCGCCACAGCCACAGTGAGATCAGCTCTTTCTCACGCTAACATTCTTTGGTTCTTTATGGAAGTGTGTGTGTGTGTGTGTGTGTGTGTGTGTGTGTGTGTGTGTATGTGTGTGCACATGCATTCTTGTCTGTATGGGTGTTCATACATGTGTGTGTATGGAGAAGAGAGCATACCTCTGGGGTATTGTTCCTCAGGAACAGAACACCATCCATCTTTTTTACAACAACATGTTCTCTTACTGACCTGGATAGACTAGGCTGGCTAGCCATCTCACCACAAGGATCCTTTTGTCTCTTCTTCCCTGGTACTGAGATCACAAAGGTATGCCGTTGTGCTTTCGCTATAGGTACTGGAAATCAAACCCAGACCCTCATGCTTGCACGGTGAGCACTTGACAGACTGAGCCACCCTCCCTCTTCAACTCGGGGGTCACTAATAAAGCTTTAGAAGATGCAGTTTTATCTCAGGCGAGCCATGCTAAGGACTCTGCTTCCACCATGAGACACTGCTTGCTTCCTTACGTCCTGTCTTTCTTCCTTACTTATACACTATTAAGAAGAATAGGAAGGTGGGGGAGCTGGGTATATGGCTGGTATGCCTAGCTCTTTACACAGGTGGTGGGGATTTGAACTCAACATCTCATACTTATACAGTAGCTACTCATATGTGCTGAGCAATCATTGAAAAAAATTTTCAGTCAGTTACTTTGAATTGTATTTTAGCAACAAGGACATTTTCACTCTTAAAAAGCACCAGGCTTTGTAGGTTCTCAAAACAGTAAGACTGTGGAAGGTGAATTTTGAGATGCCTGGCTACAGTTTTCAATCTTCCTTCCCACATAATGGACCCTTTACCTCGAGGACATCAAAGTTGTTTTGAAGATTAACAGCAAACAGGATAATACACACAAAATTCTGGGGAGCATAGTAAAAATTGAAATTAAATTTTCAAGAAAAAATAATAGAGATATTGTGCTATCAAAATGCTCCTGGTTCAGAAATTAAACTTTTGTTATAAGCCCAGAAGCCATCCTCTTGATTCTGGAACTCACGTTAAATATGAATGATCATGCCTGAACCTGTTAATATTTAACTTTTTAAAGCATTATTTTCCTGCAAGTAGAGATTCAAATACCTTTAATTACTGCCTCTGGTTAAGCCCTAGGGCCTGCCCTGTAGAACCAGCCAGACAGTGGAGACAAATGGTCTGTGTTCTGAGAGTTTTCAAAGTTAAGAATTTCGACAGTTTTTTACGTGGTAAAGCACAGCTAAATTGCTTCCTCCCATCTAGACTGTATGTGCTTTGATCTTCCTGTTCTGGATTTGCCTTGCTTTGTCCTCATTCACATCCATTTCTTTCTCTGTGTTTTAGTCTAATGCTACCCAACCCTGACTGCCATCTCCTTGTAATTTATACACAGTTTGAACATTTTTGTTTGTAGTTAGCTGCTCCTCTCTATCTTCCATTCTAGAAGCATGTCACCCTGAGTGCTCTCCCATCAGGCGTGTGGACTTGATGGCCTCTCTTTTTGTTCTAGAACCATTTACTCTACTTTCACCATATCGTCCCCTTGAGATAAGATCAGAGGCCATAGCCTTCTGTGGATCTTGCACAGGTCAGGGCTTTAGGCTTTACTTCCCTTCCTGCAGCCACGAAGTCAAACACGAACTGTGGCACGCCCTGCCTCAGCTAGGACCTCAAGTGTGACCTTGGGGAAGTTCTGGGGCTTTATCTCCATGTCTGGTCCTAGTAAATGAGACTTCCCTCCCACCATTGACATGGAAGAACCCACCCCTTTTTCCTTAAGGGGCATCCACCTCCAACCTCTTACCTTGCGTCAGTGATAAGACAAAGGCACCAACGACTTTAAAAACGCTCCACAGAAAACACCTTTGAGTTTTAGCTATATATACCAGTTGTTAAGATAAAGAGCAGCGGTGTATATATCAGCTCTCTTGTGGACTAAGTCACCTATTTCTCCTTGAGAGTGGCTGTAGGTAAGTCAGAAAGTCTCTTTTACTTACACTGAAACATTCTAATTATTTTTATCTAACTGTACTTTGCTAAGTATAATAAAATTAATATAGACTATCACTTATTGAATTCTCTCTCTCTCTCTCTCTCTCTCTCTCTCTCTCTCTCTCTTTTGATTTTTCAACACATTGAATTCTTAACCCTTTCCTGAAAGTTTGTAAAAATGAGAACGGTCAGGAACATGCAAAGCACAGGTGACTGGTTGTCAACCCAGCTGCCACTGTTTCATGGGCAGCAGCTTCTGAAGCCCCATATTGACTCTTTAATTCTCAGGTTTACTAATTCTGTAAAGTAAGACTATATCTCTAGTACAATTCATGGTCACCAAACATTCTGTAATTTTTTTTTTTTTTTAGACAGAAACAAATATACCCTGGAGTGCTCCTTTATGCTATGCGTCATACACAGTTTGCTCTTTACCTTCAGTTATAATTCTAACAGGTTACATGTACACACCAATTTTTGTTGTGTTGTTAAGTGAAATTTTGGGTGGTGTTGACCACTGTTTTCCTTGAAGACACATAGCCTTCATTGGTGATCTT